>JAJJMA010152393.1:0-11646 GCA_023529015.1 Papaver nudicaule
ATCATTCATTGTTAAGAGAATTATCAAATCCTAATTTTAACATTTTCCCCAAACAGGATCACACAATCAAATTCAAAACCCTAACTTCAAAATCATAGCGTCACTATCTCTTTATATATACAAATCCATATATCAAATCCCAAAGTTGTAACATTTTCCCCCCTATATAACAGACCCTACATATAAAATCAAACTATGCAAAACCCTAACTTAGATTAATTCTCGAAGTCGATACATACCTGCATGAGGATTTTAGTAGCATCTGTTGATTCGGATTCGAGGTTGATGAGAGATTGTGATGAAACTCCGTGGATTTTCTGAGTTGAATAAAGGAGAGAGTTTTATGGGAGAAGGAAGAGAACAAAGAGCGAAGAAAACAAAGAAGAAAAAGATGGTTTCCTAGATAGATATAACTATTTTACGTAATTACCCTGGATTTCGAGATTTAAAAGACGGAGAAAGGAAAACTTGTAGGGACAATTTAGTAATAAAGGGTGGCCACGGTTCATTAAGAAGGCCTCGTGAAAAAGACCCTTCTTTTTATTATAGTGAGATGAGATACTGAAAGCAACAATGGCTGCAGAGTGAACGCGGTTTACATTTCAAATCATAGCAATGTAAAGTGAACGGTTCATAGTGCAGTACTGATAATCTCACCAGCACATTAAACCCATTAATCTGCTTCATGTCGACATCGCCTCGAATTCCTCGGCATCAGAACCAGATCATTATATGGTACATGGTGAAGAGTTAACAGAGACGCATCCTCATGGATTTCCTCTTAAAAGATACGACTCGACATCCGAGTCTTAATGAAAATCTCAGGAATATCGAAGCTCTAGGCCTGTCCAGAGCTCTCTGAGAAGCATACAACAGCCTAAACATGCTTAAACAGACCACACCCTAAGCTCAGGATGGTCTAATATACCATGGACAAGCGCGCCATGACTTCAAGCACACTGTAGCCCAAACACATGCATAAGACATAGCGCCAGTGCATGCATAGGCACGCATGCACCATAACACAAGTGCGCAAGTACGCCGCAATCAAGTTGGTCGTGGCTCCTTAGCCCATGGCGCCATGAAACCATGGCGCCACAACTTCTGGCCTTGGCCAAACGCCAAGGTCGTGGCTCCTCAGCCCATGGCGCCATGAAACCATGGCGCCACAACTTCTGGCCTTGGCCAACGCCCAAGGCCACTCCTACACACCCACTATGCGTGTCTCTAAAGGCGCCACACTCACGTTGGCCACAGAGTCATAGCCACACAAGCCTACTCAAGCTCAACACAACCATGCAACATCTGCATACCACTCGAGATATCAAAACATCACACGGGGGGATAACTTTATGGGTCTTTTTCATGGAGCCATATGAATATTATAGTTACACAGATCACCAGAGCATCAGGTATTTCATGGAGCAAAGAATCCACACCAGCCTGCAGCAAAAGTGGCTTTCTAAGTTGTTAGGTTACAACTATGAGATTAAATACAAAAAAGGAACTGATAACAGAGTGGCAGATGCCCTATCCGGAAGACATGAAGACTCTTCTCTCATGGCTGTGTCGGTAATACAACCAGCTTGGATCAGTGAAGTAATAGAGAGTTATGAGACTGATATTATAGCTCAAGAATGGATTCCAAAATTATTGTTAGATCCTGAAGGTGAAGGGGACTACTCATATCAACAGGGAATTCTCAGATACAAAAACAGGATATATATTGGTACTAAGGGCAACTGCAGGATAATGATCATTACTGCTATACATGATTCATCCATAGGGGGGCATTCTGGGGCTCAAGCTAGCTACCAGAAAGCTAAGCTCTACTTCTATTGGCCAGGGATGAAGAAGCAAATTCGTGCCTTTGTACAAGAATGTGATACCTGCCAACAGAATAAAGGGGTTAATTCCTTACCAGCTGGGCTACTACAACCCTTACCCCTTCCAGATCAGTATGGACTTCATTACTGGTTTACCTAAGTCTGAAGGGAGAGATGTGATATTGGTGGTGGTGGACAGGTTCACTAAATACAGTCATTTCTTAGCCCTCAGTCATCCATTCACTGCAGCTTCGGTGGCTAAGGTATTTCTGGACTCCATTTTCAAGTTGCATGGCCATCCTAAAACCATTGTATCTGACAGGGATGCCATTTTCTTGAGCAATTTTTAGCAAGCCTTATTTGCCAAATTGGGTACTGATTTACATATGAGTACAGCATATCACCCACAAACAGATGGCCAAACTGAGAGGGTGAATGCATGTTTAGAGAACTACTTGAGATGTATGACTAGCTCCAAGCCAGCTAAGTGGGTATCATGGTTATCCTTGTCTGAGTGGTGGTATAATACTTCCTTCCACACTAGCTTGAAGCTCACACCATTTGAAGCACTGTATGGTTTTGCCCCACCACAGTTTGGGATTCTGTCATCTCAAACAGGTGTTAATGCTGCAGCGGAAGATTTCCTGCAACAGAGACAAGCTATGGATAAGCTTCTTAAAGAAATGTTGGAAAGCTCCCAACATAGAATGAAGCAACAAGCTGATAAAAGAAGAACTGAGAGACAGTTTGAAGTTGGTGATTGGGTTTATCTTAGGCTTCAACCTTACAGACAGATTTCAGTACAGTTGAGGAAGAATTTGAAGCTTGCTGCCAAGTATTATGGGCCATATCAAATAATTGAGAAGGTGGGAGCAGTGGCTTATAAATTGGAACTACCCCCTGAATCAAGAATTCACAATACTTTTCATGTTTCTCAGCTAAAAGCCAAGTTGGGAACTGGTTTGCTTCCTCAGACTGTGTTGCCCAAGACTGATCATGAAGGTCAGTTAAAGATGAATCCACTCCAAGTCTTAGCTGTGAGAAGAGTTAAGAAGAATAAGCAAGAGGTTGAACAGGTGCTAGTTCAATGGGAAGGAATGATGGTCTCTGATGCTACTTGGGAGGACAAGATACTCATGAAGGACCAATTTCCAGAGCTGATCCTTGAGGACAAGGATCTTTAGCAGCAGTGGGCTTTGTCATGTCCCTGCTAAGGGGCGTCCAAGTTAATTGTTAGTAGTTGGTTAATTACCGTTGTTACTAGCCGTTAATATTTATTACTGCTGTGAGTGTGCTTGTTGCACGTGTGAACTCTTATAGGTGTTCCTTCTCTGGTTGTTGTTTGGATCAGCGAATTATTGAGTTTAGTCTTATCCTTCTTTCATTTTCTCTCTGCTCTATCTCTCTTTCCCTTCTCTGAAACTTCCTCTAGCTTTTCCTCTCTTATCTTCAACTCTCTCAATCTGTTCTCGATCCAAATTGTAGTGGAAACACTACAACATTGTCACGGCATTTTTCTGTAAAACTAAAGGAAATAATGTCTATACTGAAAGCAAAGATGGCTGCAGAGTGAACGGGGTTTACATTTGAAATCATAGAACACATCAATTAATGTTTAAAATGTTTCAGATGTCTGTCAGACTGCGACCATAAAAGAGGTTGGCACATAATACACACATTAACACAGTTTCTTACGATTCTGTATATAGAAAAATATACCACACTTATCGAATGGATTTCAACATTCGGCTATTGGAAATGCAGAACCGATCTTGTCATTCCCTAATCGATAGCACTTGATGTTGACAGGGTAGGGTCCCAACTGAATACGGTTGTCCTCTCCACCAGTAAAGAAACACAATGTATACAATGCAATTTCAAACTCTGGGCTAACGCCAACCAATGTGCTCGAAACAGCCTTCAGAACACCATTCCATGCAAACTGAATTGTAAGCAACTGGGTTTCAGAATCCGGCTGCATACACGAGAACAAAAAAAAACGCGAAAAAGTAACATGAGAAGTCAACTTGTATGATAGTTATTGGTTTCAGAATCCGGCTGCTTCTACTGGGAATAAGACTAACTGTGACCCGCTTACAAAAAAAGAATTTTGAAACGCAGGTGGTAACAAAAATCAGAACAGGAAAGCAGTTAATAACGAGTATGACAATTATGTTTGTGAGCTCGCAAACACTAAATTCTCATGCATAAGAATAAACATAGTGAAACACACTGTTACAGCAGATGTAGAATAAATACCGAAATAAGATAAGCGATTTTCAGATAGTTATCGAGAATGTTTTGAACGTGATCCATATGTGGATGGGCACTATTTTGTTTTAAATACCAAGTTAGAATCTAGTCACTGCCGGATAAATTTAAGTTCATTTAGAAAATTTCAAACCTAAAACATGGTAACTTTTGCAAGAGGAGGAACCTGTTTCTTAATAGCAGCAGTCTTCCTAAAGATATAGTTACAGTTGGAGATCGTGTAATGACAGTTTGACACAAGATTAACATGTCAATGACATTCTTCTAACGGCGCTGACAAGAAAAGGAATAATGCAGTTTAGGTCACTTACTGTTTCTCCGCGTCTTCGAGGGAAAATATAACCTTGATAATCAACCCTTCCTTTTGCTTCCTCTAGATAGAACTGCAAAAGGCCAAAAAGACAAATTTACCAAGCAAGATGATGAAAGTTAATGTTGAGATGCAGGAAGAGCGTGACACTAACAACAAAGACTACTGATATTATAGGAACATAGAAAAGTGTCTTTCCAACTTCCAACCCTGGCAAACATCAATAAGATAATAGTTACAAACCTGAAGCCAGTTGTGGAATCCTGTAACTTGGTCTTCCCCTTGTGTCTTGATTTCTCCTACAAAAACATGTTCGAAAGCAGAAGAACTACTGGATGATCCACCTCTTCCATAAAGACCAAACCACAAATCAGTCAACATTCTCTTGAACTCGTCGTTACTCTCAGACACGATGCCCTTGCAAGTGAGATACTTGTGAAGATATTGGATTGGTCCAGTTCTACTGATCTGCTCTATAAATGCAGCTTGCTCTTGCTTCTCTTGAGTTGTGACTTGTTCTTTAGACCCTACAACAGGATTGTAATTATCCAAAAGAGAACAGAAACGAGAATAAGTAGGTTTCCTGAAGACGTCTTCACTAAGCCACTCAAATAAACTTCCTTGTGCCATATCTTCGTTTTGGTAGACTTTCTTCCCTTCACCACAGGCAATCTCATAATCCTTTCCTGGCACTAAACGGTTCGAATCAAGTTCCCACAGCTTATTACAAGCTTGTGAGAGATCAGCAAGCTCTTCTTCTGACGGTTCGACATTAGAATCATGACCACACTCATCCGAATATTCTTGCTCACTTGGTGGCCTATTATATCCATGAGTATGGTCTTTCCATATCTGCCAATGCATGAGTTGCAGAACATCAAAACCAAAATATGAAAAGACATTTCCAGTAAGAGTTTATACTCAGACAGGTAGTGATGCGAACCTGAGGTTTCCTTGCAGGCTTTTTACCAACAGTCTCCCACCCTTCACTATTTCCCTCCTGTTCCTCCTGTTATCAGCACAATCATATTACTCACCATTCTCAAGAATCAAGACCCAAAACAACAAATCGAAACAAATAAATAATCATATTCAACCTTTCTATTCCATTTGTCCTGGTTATATTCATGCTGAGCACCTTGATTTTGGTCATTCTCCCCATACACGGCCTGCAGTTGAACCACTTGATTAGCTGGCACATAATCGGCATTTTGAAGCCTACTATGGTGGAAAGATCACAGAAATTCTTTATCGAAGCCATTCAGAATGTACAAAAAGATTGGAATACAGTATGTGCTTCACTACTCATGTAAAATAAAACCTCTACAAATTTATGAGCAAAAATCTGCGCTGAAGAGGTTTTAATTCATTAAACTATCTACTCAAGTCAACTAACTGACTCAATGCAGGGTAACATTTTTTCATTAAAAATTAATCAGGATCACAATTTACCAGTTATTAATTTATAAGTTATAATCAAACATAGAAAGTGCAAAAGAAATCAAACAAATTACAAAAATGACATAAGAAACTAAAAAAGAACAAACCTGTTGGGGTCTTCGTCGATTAGAATGTTGCCCTCCAACATTCTCCCAATCTTCAGTTCTTTCTTCTTTCCTCTCTATCTCTTCCTACACAAAATTAACAAACATTTCTCACTATAATATCCAAAATTTGCTAATCTCCTTTAGAACATTACTCACCTTCCAAAATTAGACTAATTTGTTTATGGGTACCATACAATTTTGCAAACCCTACTTTTCTCAGTGTAATACATATACTGACTGTCAAAATTTCATGGTGACAATTAGACTTAAACCCAGTTCCAACTTTGCTAATCACCTCTAAAACATTACTCACTTTCCAAAATTAGATTTCTCTGTTTATGCCAATTTCGTAAAGCATAATAAAACCATAAAGATCTCACCTTCCTATTCCAACCCTGATGGGTTGCTGGCTTTGCAGTTGTATCTTGATCATCATCTCCAGAAACAACTTGAGCCCATGTTGATCTAGATCTTTCGTCTCTATCTTGACCAGATTCTCCATTGTTGTTGTCGTCACGGTCACCCAGTGCTGCATTCACCAAACCCTTGATCAAACCTTCCATCTTATCTTCTCTCTGTTAAGAATTCTAAAAGTCAGAAGCAGATTTCAGATCAATGAGAGTCATAAATGAAAAGTGAAAGTGGATATAAAAAGCAGTTGATTGGCGGGTAGTGGCATTTCTGTGATTTCCTATAAAGGAAATCTTGATCACAATATCTTTATTGGCCGACAAGAAAGGTTAAGGTGTGAACGTGGGACGGCAAATCTTGATGTAAGATTTGGTTAAATATGACGTGGCAAAAACCTAAACGTTGGATTTCTAATGAGGAGTCAACGTTTAGGATTGGACGGTAAAGATGTGGGCACAATAACTGAGTTGATTTAACTTTACCCCACATTAAATAAACAAATGATTTTGTTAGATCCAATGGGGTAATGATTAAACAACAGCATGACTTTACTAAGGGGTGACTGTTTTTAAGACACATATAGTGCCTGACTCAAAATTTACCTGAGTCAAGCTGAATAAAATCTGACTAGGTAAGGCTCTGTGTGACAGTATGATTCAGACGGGTTGGAGTCAGATGGAAAACATACACCACTCTGCAACAACTGAAAAAACAAGTATACCAGTGCAGGAGCAAGACATTTCAGATAGATTTATAGGTCACTCACTATTTTTCTTTAACATCTATGCCACACTCGAATAAAATCCCTGGGACTCGATTCTGTTGATTGGAAGAACCGAGAAGAGATGAATAAACTGAATAAGTGATAGTGTTGCTATGTGCCTGCAAGGAGTAAAGAGGTATAAACATTTCCACTAACTTGTTGGAAGCAAGAAAATGTAAACTTTAGCAAATTACCTGAACAGACTTGCCTACAGTACTCCAAGCTTATGTAACGATCTTTGTGATTCAGGTAGTCTGTGTAAGCCACCAATGGGTGATACTTGCCACTAGGCAGAACTTCATCCCCAGTCAGAACTGGACAATATCTAGCAGCTAGAATCAATACAATACCCTCGTCTTCTCCAGAAAAAAATAATTCGATACCCTTTAGTAAACACTGTCCTGTCACAACAACGGTGATCTGGATTCTGGAACAGACTCTTGCAGTCTTGCTCATAAATTTCTGCCATATACTTAACAGCTTTACCAGTACCGCAATAGTAATGCAGTTCTGGAAAACAAAGATTCCTGTTCAAAGAAAGCAATCATCAAGTACAACTCAACTCCAGATAACAGCAGGAAGAAATATTCATTTTTACTGGTAGTTTTGATTCTAGTGAAAGGTTGTTTCCTTGTGAAAGCAATGACTAAATTAGTGTCAAACAAGCATCAACAAGCGCATATTTATCACTACAAGGAAACTTGTACAAAATCATAAAGAAAGTTTAGCATTGATGTCGAAGAACTACTTTACCAGACATAAAAGAGGCAAAGCAAGTGCCGCAAAGGAACCGCAACTGCAGAGATTCGGAGCAAAGTCTCTTGTTGTATCTGCAAATGTAAAGGCATAAGCACAAAATCAATAATAATTTACAATAACTTTTAACAGCAAACCAACCCCAAAGAAGGCAGAGTACATACAGTTACATAAATGGAGCTTCACATAATTTCTTCCTGGGGATAAAATCGAAAAACATGAGTTATACTACGAAAAAAAGTAACTGCAGTCACATACTCTATTTGACATTGCAGACGAAAGTTCTGCAGTTTCTGAACCTCCTCATTCCGTCAGAAAAAAAAAAGTGTACAGCAATGCAGCTTCGGAAAAGTCCAAATGGCCCAGTTTTGTGATACATATTCCCCCGTACTCTACTCAAGTTTGATTTTTTCTGTGAATTTTCTTTATGAAGTTCCATAAAGTTGGAGCATAAGGAGGCAGGCCGCAGTTCTGCCTAGAAGAGCAAGTGGCAGTGCAACGAACCACCCTTCTCGACCAATAGAATGCCCAATCTTCTCCAATCACTGGATGTTCTGACCAAACTGCAGGCCATTTAAGCCTGAATACCTGGCTGACAGATAGCTATACTACTAGTTTCATTTGCCAAGAGCCACAAGGTTGTGATCACATATTTCTGATAAATAACGCTGATCTGTATCTCGGTAAGATAAATCTTTGACTATGTAATCAAAAGTAACGTGCATGAGAAAGTCTATCACTATGGGTTCCCCTGGTGACTCTTTCACAATCTCTGCATTGTGCAGTGAGTCCCACTTAGCTCTCTGCAGTATTGTATAAGTAACTTGATCAAATGGGAAAGACACCAAATATAGTTTATGCCCCCACATCAAGGCCATCTGCGGCAACCCATGCCTACGAAAGTGCGAGAGAAGTATATTTACCGTCACGACATTCGGAACAAATGCCATCTTTAGTAATTTTGCAGTAAGTATCCTAGCACGCTCAAGCATGTCAAAGCAAACACCATTCACCATGGTATTGTATGTAACTGTGTTAGGAATAAAACCTGATGCGATTAGCTCATCCAGCAACCTCACAGCTTGAACAATTTTATGGTTACTAAGATACGCATGGATCCATGAATTGTAAGTGATAATATCAGGCTGCCATCCACTATCCCACATCTTAGCTAGGAAGTCCTCAGCACTAACCATGTCAGAGGCCTTAGAATATCCATCAATCAAAGTATTGTATGTGACTATATCTGGGGTCAGTCCGAATCTGTTCATGTCCATGAAAGCATCATGTGCCGACTTCATACTACCTTGTTTGCAAAACCCATTAATAATCATATTAGTAGTAAAAATGTCTGGAATAAGCCCTTTTTGTCTCATTTCTTTCTCCAACTTAAATGCATAGTCCAACTTGCCACAATTACAAAAGCCGCCAATTAAAGAGTTGTATGTGAAGTTGTTCGGGATGATACCTCTGCTCAACATATCTTCGAAGGCCCCATAAGCCTCCTGCATAAGACCTGCTTTTGAAAGTCCATTTATAAAGGCTGAAAAAGCAACCACATCAGGACAAATTCGTCTACTCTTCATCTCATCCCACAGTCTATGCGCTCTCATAAGGTCTCCATTATTGAAATACCCATCTAGAAGAATAGTGAAAGCAACTCTGTTAATTGGAAATCCCTTAGCTACCATTTTATCGAAGAGTTCCGCGGCCTCTTGCAGCATTCCCCTATTTGACAAACCCAAAAGAAGAGAACTGCAAGTAGAGGATGTTGGGGTTAAATCAAATTCCAACATTAATCGATACACTTTGAAGGCTTTATCTTCTCTCCCAACTTTACTATAACCAGCAATAATCGAATTAAAAGCAACAACGCTAGGAGGCATTCCCTTTTCGAGCATATCTTGTAACAAACCCAGTGCATCATCTAGTTGACCTGCCCAACATAACCCAGCAACTGAAATATCTGTTGAAGGAATTAAACCTGAAACAGAAACATTACGCAACAACCTCTCACCGTCTTCTTCGCGACCAAACTTGCAATGCCCATAGATCATAGTATTTATAGTTACACCGTCAGTAGGTATACCCTTCTCCTTCATGTCTTGATAAAGTAAATTAGCTAGGCGAATCTCCCCAGCCTTCACATACCCATTAATGAGCGTATTATACATGACAGTATTTGGTGAGATATCCCCCTCCTGAATCTGATCGAACAACCTTCTTGCTTCTACCATGTTTCCCTCCTTACAGAAAGAATCAATAATGGTATTAAACGTAACCAAATTCGGACCACAACCCTTTTCAATCATTTCCCTCACCCACAACAAAGCTTCAGAAGATCGTCCGTCAATACAATAAGTCTTGATAACAATATTATACGTAAACACATCGGGCTCACATCCATACTTACTCATCAAAGAAAACAAACTGGCCACAACTTGAACACACCCTTTCCCAGAAAACCCATTTAACAAAACATTAAACTCGTTATTCGAAATCCTCGGCCCTTTCACAACCATATCTCTAAACAATCTCCAAACAGTACTAAAATCACCAACAGCAAGCAACATTCTGAAAAGAATACCCATAGCAGACAAACTCGGCACCAGTCCCTCCTCCCTCATTTTATCCAAAACCACCAATGCATTTCTAACCAAACCAGCTTTCATAAAACCCCTCATTAAAGAATCCAGAACCGAAAAATCAGACTCATATAAATAGCGTCCGCGTCTCTTCCACATTGACTTAATCAAGTCACCGTGCCGATTAATTCCAATTCTCTTTACTACAATGCAAATCACATCTTGTGACAAATACCTCATATCTTGTGAAGCTAAAATATGAGCTACTTTACAATACAACCTAATCGAACTATGCCTATCACAATTAGAATCATTCATATAAACAAACTTAAAAAATGCCCGCGACAAAAATGAATCATCGAATAATTTCATAATCTTGGCAAGATTAACAGGCCAAAAATGATTACCTAATAAGAATTTCTTTAGAACAACACCTTCTCCTTGTTTAACAATCCTTGACAAACCAATAAAAA
This sequence comes from Papaver nudicaule, assembly GCA_023529015.1. Lineage (NCBI taxonomy): Eukaryota > Viridiplantae > Streptophyta > Magnoliopsida > Ranunculales > Papaveraceae > Papaver > Papaver nudicaule. Next base: position 10,943 of record JAJJMA010152393.1, read on the forward strand.
TCTTTCTTTTCTCATAGGAATTAATACAAACACTAGATGTGCCACCACTGACATTGTTCTTGAAAGGTGTAAACTGATAAAGGAAACAATCCTTTGACCTTGAAGATGATGTAAAGTTTCTGGATTGACCAATTTTCCTCATCCAAATTAGGGTTTTTGAAGGAAGAACACAATGACATACCTTGTTGATTAGAGATGTGTTCTGCTGCACCACCACCATAACCACCATGGATGCTGTGCACTTTAGCAATACCTGCTGCCCACATCATATGATTGATTGATTGATTGATCTAAACCTGCGCATTGCCAGCGCAGTTTAGCAAATTTTTCAGTTCAGTCTCAGAGGAAGAAGAAGACACATTTGGATTTTGAGAGGGAGAAGAGAAAATGAGGTTTATTGAAATTATAACCTAATGACAGAATTGGTTCCTAAAAATGTAACCTCTTTTGGTTCTAAAAGTGTTCTGTTCTGGAACAGAATTGGAACCAAAAAAAGATGTCATTTTTATCCCAAATTTTAAGTTCCAATTCCTTAAAAACCCAATCTTTTTCTTTATCTCTTAACAGAACCAATTTTCTTGTACTTCACAAAGCTCTCACCTTTTCCCTCTAATGGCTCTCAATTTCCCATCTTCACTCTGTTTCCAATTCAGAACCCCAATTTCAACCCCCAAACACCAAACAACTCAAGAATTCAGCTTCAA
>JAJJMA010152396.1:0-18463 GCA_023529015.1 Papaver nudicaule
CGTCCTTAGGATGCTATTACTATGCAAAGGCATTTTCTACCCTTACAGATGGTGCTGTAGCCTCTAATGCAGCACCTACCAACCCACCTGCATCCGGCAACACGCCAAATATACCTGTTACCCAAGATAATCCCTCTTCAACACCTATTATCTCGGCTATCCCCATCACCCCAGTGACTTCTAATGCTCCAACCCACACCTCTGGCAAGAACCCTTCCTCCACAGCTAGGGTCAACACTACCGCCGAGAAAGGAAAAGGAGTATCGGAAGCATTAACCATGGAGGAGTTAGCCAGACGACAAGACGTCCTCGTAGAAAGTCAAGACAAGATGTTCGACACTCAGCTAGGAATCCTGGCTTGTTTCAAAACTCTAACCTCGAAGCTGTCAAGTTCACCAGTCAAGGAGACCCCTGAAGCTGCTACTACAGGTGCCCCCTCGACTGTTATCCACATCCGAGACGACGAAGCGCCCTCTCTCCCAGAAGAATCTCGCCAAAGAGGAGGACAACCATCCCGCTATGTCACGGCAGAAGACTTGGAAAAGCTGCTACGAAATCGAGAAAGAGATATGGCGCTACCTATCCACCAACACCGGCCACCGTATCCGCACGAGGTCCAGATGATTGCCCTCTCCAAAGGATATATATCGCCCATGTTCTCCTTGTATGACGGAACTGGGAATGCACGTGAGCACATCTCGCGATTTCTGGAGTCCCTGGAGGAACACGAGTACAACCATGTCATGAGGCTCAAAGAATTCTCGAAGTCTCTCACTGGAAGATCTTATACCTGGTACAATAATCCTGCTCCGAACAGTATCGGGACCTGGGGCGAGATGGTGAGTGCGTTCTACCGCAAGTACTTCTTCGTGTCTGAGCAGATAACACTATCTGATCTCGGCAGAATGTTCCAGAGACCTAGCGAGCACCTGAACGACTACGTCAAGAGATTCAGAATCCAAGCCCTTGACTGCCACGACCCCGAACGTCACGGAACAACAATTGGTGGAACTCTGCATCAACGGAATAATTCCCATGTACCGATCCCTCTTGGAGAACCTCCGCTTTAAGACCTTCTCTGAACTCCATGAAGCTGCGAAGAGGTCCGCCACCACTGCACCCGTCCTGTTAGAAAGGACCAAACCCCTTAGGAGCGAAGAAACCCGTGTCACTCGCGGTGATAGGAGGCTAATCAACAAGCAATACAATAACAGTTTGCCATCTATGGGCGCCATCAGCGAAGGAGGGAAGAGGAAAGGCCCCGTCACGGAAGCGACGCATCCAAAACGTACTAATTCAGCTCCAGGGACCCCGAGCAAGAACATAAACCAAGGAGGGCCGCAACAACCGGAGATGCGGAGGTAAAAAGCCAGACCAGCAATACCGGACTACCCATTTCCCATGGAGGAGGTACTAGAGTTGCTAGACACCTGGATCCAGGACGGAGCAATCGAACTCCCTCCGATACGACAGCCTCCTACAGTCGAAGAGGTAGCAAGCCCAAGGTACTGTCGCTACCACCGAGTCACTACTCACCCTACCAAGGACTGCTTTACCCTTAAGCGAATTTTCCAAGCCAAGGTGGAGTCCGGGGAATTACACCTAGGAAACGAAGGAGTATATCAAGATCCTCTACCAGTTCTAGCATTCACCCTCCCTGAGGAACCGGTGAACAAAAGAGTGGAGGAGATAATGTACCAACTATGCGAGACTCTCTGTCTCTCAAAACCACAGCGGAAAGACATGTTCGCAGCACTCAATGTGGTAGTGTTGGGAAAGCGCCTACCCTTCAAGGAAGTCAAAGAACAGACAATGCCCAAGCAATAGAAGCCAACAGAAGGACAAGGCTGGGGACTCCTCACAACCGCCCGCCTCTCTCATGCTGAATTCTCGAAGACACTCATCGACCCGGGATCTCCAGTGAACATCATCTCGGTCAAGACTCTCAGGGCCGCTAACATCCCTCGCAGCAGAGCTATCCATGCCCCTACCATCATCAAAGGTCCTGACGGGGTCGAGGTACGCACTTGCGGGTGGATCGATCTTTCCGTTGAAATCGCCACAATCCCAACTATGGCGGAGTTTCACATTGTTAAGGGAGTCGTCGAAAGCGACATGGTGTTGGGACGCCCATGGATCTACAACAACCAGGAGACACTTCCTCTGGAGTTCATAGAGCGGTTTGTACAAAAGACCAGCATCACGGAGGCAGTAGTCACGCCTGCAGAACCCAAGGGAGTCAATGAGGACCCCCTTTACCAAGAAGGTACTTCGTCCACCCCCCTTTTATATGATAGCCCACATTCACCGAATTACTGGGGACTCACCACGAGGAGAACCGTTCAAGGGGAAAACCCTGGAAAACCCACAGTAGATGTCAGCACAGCTATAAGAATCTTCATCAAAGCCCTTCAGGAATCCGGAATTGTACGTGACAAGCCGTACAATGTTAAGATCCGAGGAGAAGGCGAACTCATCCCCTACGACATACCACCAGAAGTGTTAGAGACCATCCCAGACTTCAAGGAGTACGTGGAACTGTTCAACCTTAAACAAGAGGTGGGGGAGAGCGCGGTTGCATATGTGGAAAGGTTTCGCAAGAAGGCGAAGGAACTTCTGCCTAACCATGATTCACTCCACGCCACATTGGCCGCGGGATTGAACTCGGTTTAGCAAGGTTTCACCAAAAACCTAAGGGAGGACGACATTAAGCCTCTTGTTTATTGTATTTGCATTCCTCCAAAGCAGCGCATCATGGCGTGCAGTAGATAGGATTTTCATTTTAGCAGATTTAATTAAGAAAAGTATTTCATTTCAATATCTCTTAGAAAACACAATCCTATCCAACCAATATAAAATACCTACAACTTATTCAACGAGCCATGTACCTAAAAAAAAAAAAAAAAACCACTAGTCGAGAATATCACTCAAGACCCCACTAGGTCCACCTTTGCAAGATAGCCTTAGCCGCTCTAGCTCCCTTTCCTCCCTCTGCAACTCAACCTTTAACTCTGCCACCTTCTTCTCCTTCTCCTGGAGAATCTCCTGAGACCCCTGAGCCTTGTCCCTTTCAAACCTATCACGCAGCCAAGCCACATTGAAACCCTTAGACTCAGCTGCAGCTATAGAATCCTCCCAATCTTGGACATCAAGTGGATCCGCGGAGCCAATGGATTGGGAAATCATCTCGGTTACCCTCGACAACAGAGTACTGACTATCGATTCAGAAAGTAGCCGCTTCTCCCCGTTACGAGCAATATGGCCGAATTTCCTCAAAATCCGGTCATACAATGTCTGATGCTCATTCAACACCGGGAAGTTACCTACCAAGGCGTAACCATGACGAACTTTGCCTACGAAGGAAGGGAAGGAAACTCCGGCACCAGGATAGGCAGGCTCCTGATCCACACCGCCATTAGATGTCTCCTCAGTTGAAAAGATAGCCGCATCCACTCCAGTAGTCTTGCTGACAACCTTTGGAAGAGCGACGTCCACACCGCCACCTGGTGATTGCCTCAGAGGGAAAGCCGCTCCCGAATCCTTCGGAACGACTTCACCAACAACCTCGGGGACAGTTGCCCCCACATTGTCACTCAAACTTTCCCCACTTTTAGTGTTCCCGCAATCTCTGAGACAATACCGGCCTCAACGCGACCCTCATTCTCCTGCTCCTACGGACATAAGACCTCAAGTGGTTAGTCAACACTGATTATACAAGGGCGAACCTGAAAGAGAAACAACCGGCAAAGAAGCAAGCTCCGGCAGGCCTTACCTGGGCGAATCCACGACCATTGGCCTCGTTAGGAAGAGAAGAAGCGCGAGGACTCACGCCAACTAGCTCGTTTACCTCCTTTCTCACCTTGGCGTCAACAGCTGGGGACTCCGTGGAATTTTCACGTTCTTTTGACACCGAACCCTGCAAAACGGCATAGGAAGATCAGCCAGGGAGGAGATACATTTATAAAGGGCAAGAGACCCCTCTGGGTATGAACAACTTACCTGAGATGGGAAGGGAGACGAACTCATCACGGGGGAAAGAACAACGAAACGACCCTCAAGTAATTCCATCCTACTACATTTAATCTTCTTCTCAGGTTGGACAACCGGAGGAGGCGCCATCTGTCACCAGAGGAAATAAAACCGTTAACCTAGGCAAGGCGAACAAAGCATATGCGTGAACAATCAGAAAGAAGATTACCTGGGGTGTCAGGGTAAAAGTGGGCCTATCATTCGTGTTCACCTTCTTCACAAAGTTCCCAGAACCTTCAAGGTGTAATCCCAGAATTGGTTGAATTCGGGAGTGACCCTCGCTAGTCTACCAGCCACCAAGAAGATAACCCTCCTCCCGGGGTCCTGAGTGGGGTCTAAATATTCGCGTAAATCATCCCCGGAGGGAGGGAGGGAACGATCAAAGGGCATATCCTGGTCGAATCCCATGAATCGTGCCGCCCTGTCAATGTTGTACGCCTGCCTCACCAACCTGCCTTGATAAAAGCCAAAGATGAAACCCGAGACGCTACTGCACATGAACACCTGCTGCCCGTCGTACTCGATGTTAGTAACACCGCGAGAGCCAGAACGCAAGAGAACCTTATCAGCCTCTGCAGCAACTTCGAGATGAAAGACTCTTTCGTCACGAATGTTACACCATGGACGAAAGCAGATGCACTCATCCCTGTCTAAAAAATCTATCAACCTTACCGATTCCTTAGGTTGTTTGTCGCTCCACCACATGATCCTGACGTGGTCCAGCGAATCCGAAGGGAGACCACCCTGTAACTGTGTAAAATCCCAATGGTTAGATCTTACACAGTACACCCAAATAACATACACAAACATACACACAATCGTACCTAAACATTCATCTAGCATGTAGCGTAGGGAATATGTAAGAGAGTAAGGTTAGAGATACTTGACAAGATGATTTACTTGTTTCGCCCATAAGTAAGGACTACATCCAAGGATTCCACTATTATAAGTATGATTACAACTCTTAATTACCTTGCCAATCTTCTAAATGTTTTCTCGCAATAAGAACCCTAATTTCAGCCTTGGGCTATAGAGAGCAAGTAGAATACTTTTCCTCTCTCTAGACCAATCCGAAATGTGTCCAACCCCTTTCTCAGAGGCACCTCTCGCTATTTATACAAGATTTACATTAGTGCTATACAGCTAATACAGACAAGCTACGCTCTGACACTGATTTGTCTCTACCCGCCGACAAAGTATGTCGCCGAGGTAGTATTACTTCCAGCGAGTAAGTCTTCTTGAGGATAAGGAATGCTGACGAGGTTTCCACTGAGTAAACAAGTCAACCCTGACAATCTATCCGTTCTGACGAGTAATGAATGCTCAACTACTTCTCAACTACTTATTACCTTCCCCCGCTGCACTATTCTTACTCCGCTAATACTGCCTATTCCGCTTACTCCTACTTCACATCTTACCGCTATGCCCAAGAATTGGGTACTTCGCCCACAACTTCCACTGTTGATTCCATACTTCTCTTGAGTGACCTTTTGATACACCTTAGCCCATAGGATGCTATTACTAGGCAAAGGCATTTTCTACCCTTACATTTTGCCTCTTTCATCTCCAAGATCTTTGATCGCCGGAGGTGAAATTCTTCTTCTTCTCTCGCCGAAAATGCCGCACCACGTTCTCCACTAAGTTTTCATAACGCCACATGCCCTTTTCTCAGCTTCCGTTACGCCACGTGCCCTTCATGCAGCCGTCTTCACTTTATGACTTGTAACCGTCTGAACCCACGACCTCTACTACTTCTCCACGATTTGTAACCGCCGGGCGCCAGTTAAGTTTTCCCTTCCTATAAATACTAAAAAAAAATTCACTCCAAGCCTTTACCTTCTTCTTCTTCACTTCGAGATCAAACACCTTCAGAGCTCCTTTAAACCCTAAACCTTCCCCAACTGCTGCCATATTTTTCCTATTTCCATCTCCTGTCACCGTAAACTCACTACTTCTATTTCATCCCCTTTTTACTTTCTTCATTCTCCATTTTTTCCACTGTCAAACTCATACTTTGATCTATTTATTCACTGTGTAGCCGGATTTGTTCATCTTCTCCGGTAACTTCAATTTTCCGATACACCGTAATTTCTCCTGAATCCCTACTCGCTCATGGCTTCTACTACTCACGCTTCTTCTAGTTCTACAACTCATGTCGCTCAAATTTCCAACTCGCCCATCAATGAAGTTGAATCTTCTCTTGCTGCTACTAAAGCTCCTACTCGCCCATCCTGGAAGAAGTGGTCAGAATATTGTGCTTATGATAAAGTGTTCATCGCTCCTTTGACTTTGACGCCCTTAAAGAAGGTAACAAAGGCTTCTACCCCTACTACTCTGGAAGATCTCCGCACGCCGGACCAACATGGTGAGGGTGCAATAACTGCTTATGGCACACTCAAGGCTGGAAAGGCGGATCTATTTCCTTTATACGATCCCGCCGATACGTTCATGTGTGACCTCTTCCTGGCGATAAAGAAAAGTCCTTTCCAACTTACGGCGAATGCAATTCGCATTCTGGTAGAGTGGAAGCTTCGTCGTAGCAACAAAACTAACTATCCGGATCTGTTTGAGGAGGGTAAGTTTCCTCCAGAGGCATATACTGTAGAAAATTTTCTTAAGCAGTATGATGTTCTTCCTTCCTCGGTAAAAGGTGAGCCCTGGGCTTACCGCTTTGTTACCAAGAAAAAGTTTTCAAAGAAACCAGAGGAAGTCATGCTTGGTGCTGTAGACGCCAAGGAGGTTACCGGTACTACCACGGCGAGGAAGAGTTCTGAAACTGGCTGGACCAACCTACCTTGCTTGCTGGAGGGCCCTTGGTTGCTAGGATGGTGTGATGCAGATAAGACGATCAAGCGACTAGACTTCCCCGAGGAACACAAGCGCTTCAAGGATCATGACTTTACCCATTTGGACTGGGCGGAAGAAAAACAATATCTGGGCGCCGATGGTAAAATACAGGTGGATTCCCAGGGTAACTGGCTGATGTTGTCCAAAAGGTCTTCCAAAAGGCAATCCTCCTCTCAGGTAATAAATATTTTATTTTCAGTAAATATATATCTATATTCCTTTCGCCGAGTTTCAAGAAAGGCAGAGCTGAAGATCTAGGAACAAGCATACTAAGTTTCTAATTTTAAAAATATATCTCAAATATTTTTAAAATATATATCTATATTTGCCTCTGCTTGTTTCAAGATCTGATAGGTGTGCCGCTTATTTGCAGAGTACTCCCGCTCTGACTCCTCGGGAAGAACTCCGCCAGACTTTGAAAAAGATCAAGTTAGATGCTGCTGCCGCCGAAGGTTCTCAAGGCGAAGCCTCCGCTAACACGGGAGACACTATGCCTCCGCCAGCTGGTACCGTGCTGCCTCAGCCAAGTTCTCATCGCACTCGGCGTTCAGCTTCTGCTTCCACCACCTCTTCTTCTGAAAAGCCTTCTACCAACTTGAAGGATAAAACTCCTGTTACCCCACATTTAACAACCATCTCTGAGGAAAAGGATGGCGATGTTGTGATGCCTGACGCCGAGCCTGTTAAAGAATCTCTTAAGACTCCCCCTGAGCAAGAACCTGTTGTTCCTCCTGTTAACTCTGGCAATGAGGGTTTCATTCCTCAGCCATTTTCAACCGCCGGGAATACTTTTACTGGTCCTTCCGGAAGTTCTAACTCTCCCATTGCTCTTACAAATCTTCATAGGATGCCTTTTAGCGGTAGGGATCCTGGGCTCCCAAGAAGGAGTGATACTGGCATGGTGGTAAATAGGCTCGCCGACTCTTTTTCCCGCCTGCTTTCCTTGGAAGAAGAGAGGAACAGTCCCGTTTCTCGCTACTATGAAGCTATGCTGAAGTATGCTACGACTGGCTTGGCCCATTCTTCAAATTTAGCCTCTGTGGCCCAAGGGTTGACTCCCCAAGAACATTTTTTCATGGCCGCCGCGGTAACTATTCGTTCCAATGCGTTCTTATTATTAGCTATTATGTCTAGATTTGTTGAATTCTTCTTTCGCCTCTGCCTCAGGGATTTCAACATTGTTTAAGCCTGATTGATACCTTTGACGTACAAGGCGATATGGTGAATTTCCTGTCTCGTGAAAATGAGGATCTCGAGCGCCAGCTGAAGGCAAAAGAAGCAGAGGCAACAAAGTTGCTCAATGCTAGCATCAAGGAGTCTACTGAGCGTGAGGGACTTCAAGGTATTTTTCTTTTCTAACTTGCAGACTGAATTTTCTTTGCACTTTAGTCTTTCGCCGAATCCCTTAGATCTTGCCCCTTCCAAGGTTGCCGTCAGCATTCTGACACACAACTGAAGCGAGCTGAAACCGAGATAGATAACTTGGCGAAGGCTAATGCTAAGAAGTGCGATATGCTGTACGGCCAAGCTAAGACTATTGAGTGGTACCGCCGAGAGTTAAATTATGTTAACGAATTAAATGTTAATCTTGATAATCTTCTCAAAGTTTCTCAAGCCGACCTAAAGTGGATGGAGAGCGAACGAGATAACGCTCGCCGACTAGCAGAACTTAATAACAAACGAAAAGAAGTCGCCATTGTGGACCATATGAGAGCGAGCTCTCTGCGTTCGGAGGAGAAGGCGAGAGCTGATAAGCTTGCCTCTCGCCTTAATACTGTCATTTCTGAGAGAGATTTCGCCGAGCAGGAAGCGCAAAGGTGGAAAGATTTCTGTAAGATTCATGGCGATCGCGCCAGAGAACTTGACAACCAGCTAAAAGCCCAACTGCGGCAGGTGGCCACTGTATCCGGTTCTCCTGTTAACGCTAAATTTGAATCCCATCTACAACTCCTTGTAGAAGCCCAAACTGGTGCTTGTAGGCACGTGAGCGAGTTGGAAGGTAGATTTCTAGGATAATTCTCCACCTGAGTCTCTATGTTGCTTCAGTTTCTAACTCTTCTGTTTTATCTTTACAGGGCGAGTCAAACAATTGGAAGAAGAATTGAAGAAACAACACAAAATCGTTGAGGATCACAAGCTCTGCACCTTCACTATTTCTGACTTGGCTGGGAAACTCACCTATCATCATGGTTGTGAAGAAAGGCTAAATCAGGCTATGGAGGCTCACCGCCCAATGTCCCGACCAGATCGCTGCATTAAACCTTCAACTTCAAGATCACCAGAAATGCCAAACCAGCATTGAAGGCCTTGAGAGTAAGGTGAAGTACTTGGGCGAGATCCAGAGTGGACTTCAAGCTGATTTAAGCCAAGCTCAGAAGGATCTCCAAGCTAAGGATGTCAAACACAAAGAACAACTTCTTCTCATGGACTTCCTCGCCGTCCAGGAGTACGTCAATGAGGAATATCCCAAGCTCAAACTGGAGATACCAGCCAAGTATGTCATTGCTCCTCAGTCTTCCGTCGTGAAAGAGGTGGTGGATTGTGAACAAGATGGCGAAGGGTCCGGATCTAGCGGCGAGGAGGAAGAAGAAGATGTGGTTCATGAGGAAGAGGAAGAAGAAGAAGATGAGGATGCAGAAGCGGAAGAGGAAGAAAAAGTAGAGGAGGAAGAAAAAGTGCAGGGGAAGGACGGCGAGAACCAGGCTGCTCCATCATCCTGAAAGAGAGTCGGCGACTTTTCTTTACACTCTCCCTTTGTGCCTCTTGCAACTTCTTTGTTTTGTAATGAACGGTCTCTCTTTATTTTGCATTTTGTTAAGGCTGGTATTTTTGCTTCTTTCCATCTTTATTATCGCCTTGTAAGGATATTTTCTTTAGCTTTTTGCAATGGATAGTCTTTCCTTTAAATGCTGCCTTTACACAATCTTCTATTATACTTGCTTCAATTTGTCTTCAAAGACTTAGCTTGCCATTGAGTGAAGTCCTGGTCCCGTACAGCCAACAATTTCAACAATTGACTGAACAATTTCTCGGAGCGACAGGGTTAGATCCCAACCGTAACCATTACTTGTGCCCGTCGGCGATCTAATATAAGCTGTTTGGGTTGCCCCATAGACTTTAATACACTATGGCTTCCGCCAGGGGTGATGCTATGGCGTAGACGGATTAACACACCGACGGCTCCGCCGAATGTGATGCTACAACAAAAGGGTTCTTATTCGCCCAAACACTTACAGATCAACAAGTAACACGACTGGCCTTACAACTAAGCCTGGGTCGGACTAACTATTACGAGTAGGTGCGTTCACTCAATGCAAGCAAGCTTTCTTCATAAGAGGTCTTGGCTCTTAGTTGATTTTATTGGTTTGGGCATTACGCCTTCAAAGATGGCTCATGGCCTTAGTACCTGATCAGGGTTTTGGTATGGCTTTTATTGCCTTTGGCATTTGTGCCTCTGTAGATAGCTTTTATAGCCTATCGCTGAGTACTTTGACTCAGTTATTGTGCTCTTGGAGCTTTTAAGTTTTAGTCATCACTGTAGTTAGACTACTCAGTGAATGAAAAATGCAAGTGACACAGAAATTTGTTAACGGGGTTCAGCGCATGATAGCAAACCTACGTCCCCGGATCTTATTCGCTGTTGTGTTACATCAGTTAATAAGATTTCTTGGGTATTATGCCCGCCCAAGACTTCGGATTTTACATTGTTTCCCTCAAGGATAGTACTTCTTAAGGAACCTGGCGTTCCATGGATGTTCGAGTTGTACGCCGTGCTCATCAATCAATACATACGCTCCTGGCCCAGCCACTCTTTTGACCACATAAGGGCCATCCCATACAGGCTCCAATTTCCTGCATCCTTCTCGCTGAGAGGGGGGAATTTCTCGAAGTACCAACTCGTCGGGCAGATATTCTCTTGGAATCACCCGCTTGTTGTATTCTCTTGATAGCCGCCGGTGGTAATTCTCCATGTGTGTAAGAGCGATCAGCCGCTGCTCTTCTAAGTCATCTAGCTTGGCTAGGATTTTAGATCTGTATTCAGATTCTTTTCCCATGCCTCATGCTTTGTAGTGGGTAGGATTACTTCAGATGGAAGTACTGCCTCAGCGCCGAAAGTGAGTAAGAAAGGAGATGCTCCAGTTGCTTCTCGAACCGTAGTTCTATATGACCACAAGACATTGTGCAAATGCTCACACCATGCCTTCTTATGCTTCTCCAGTCTTTTCTTCAGTCCCATTCCAATAGTTTTATTGGTGGCCTCTGCCTGTCCATTACTCTGAGGGTACAAGGGAGTTGATTTTCCTAACTTGACGCTGTAGTGGGCGAGAAACTTTCTTATGTTATCGCCGACTAACTCTTTTCCATTGTCTGTACATATCTCCGCCGGCACACCAAATCTGCAGAATATGTTTTCCCAGATGAATGTGAATACTTCTTGTCCTGTTTTCTTCCTGATGGCCTTGGCTTCACACCACTTGGTGAAATAATCTGTCGCCACAATGATGTATTTCCGTTGTCCGGAGCCTGTAGTTAGCGGTCCAATAATATCAATGCCCCACTTGGCGAAAGGCCAAGGGCTGAGCACTGGATTTAAAGATGTTGCCGGCGCCTTAATTCTTCTTCCATACAGCTGGCATGGTTTGCATCGCTGAACATACTCTTTTGCATCTTTATTCATCCAAGGCCAGTAGTATCCCTGCATTCTGACCTTCAAGGCTAAAGCTCTTTGGCCACCATGATTTCCGCATTCTCCTTCATGGATTTCTTTTAATAATTCATTGCCTTCTTCCCTTGATACGCATCGCAGCAGGGGTCCAGAGAAAGACCGGCGATATAGGATTCCATCTCGGAGTTCATAGTTCGCCGAGCGACTGATGACCTGATGAGATAAAATTTGACTTCCTGGTAAGGTTAAGCGGTCCAAGTAATACCGTATCGGCGATCTCCAATCTGTCTCTGCTGATTCTTCAGTGCTTGTTGTTAATACTTCTCTTTGCCTTGGCGCTGTTACCGATGACTGCATCACTCTTTCAATAGCTATTGAAGTAACATCTGGATCTGTCATCATTGAGGAGATGAACGCCAATGCATCGGCGTGCCTGTTATCTTTTCTGCAGATGTGGTGAAACTTGATACCTGTGATCCTCTGGGCGTACTCCCTAGCAAGTTTTAGGTACTTCTGCATAGACGGGTCTGCTGTCTGGTATCGTCCAAATATTTGTCGAATCACCAGCTGAGAATCGCTTGTCAATCTGACATTGCTAATTTTCATTTCAATGAGTATTAGCATGGCATGGATGACTGCTTCATATTCTGCCTCATTATTAGTCGCCGGGAACTCTAGCCTTAATGAGTGCACTATCCTTGCTCCTTTTGGCGAGATAAGGACAATTCCTATTCCATTTCCTTCTTTATTTGATGAACCATCTACATAAACCTCCCATCCGTCAGGACTACACTTCAACAGATCTGGCACTTCATGCTCTTGCTCATCCAAAGAGGATGGGATTTCTTCAATCTCTTCTTCTTCATCGATTGGGAAGTCGGCGAGGAAGTCCGCAATAACTTGTGACCGCTGAGCCGTACGTATTTCATATTGGACGCCGAATTGCTCAATCTGCTGGTTCCACTTGGCGATACGTCCCACCCGCTGAGAGCTGTGCAGGATAGACTCTATGAGTGAGAACTACAATGGGATGAGCATGAAAGTATGGACGTAATCGCTGCGATGCAAAGACCAGCGCCAAGATCAATTGCTCTATTTTAGTGTAATTCTTTTCTGCCCCTTGGAGCGTTCTGCTGATATAATATATAGGTGTTTCCCCACCCTTGGTTCTTACAAGTACTGCACTTATGGCGAAAGATGTTGCATCGAGATATACTCTGAGTTCTTCGCCGTGTTCAGGTGGCTGAATTGCTGGGAGAGTGGCGAGATACTTTTTGATGCCCTGAAAGGCTGCTTCATGTGCCTCAGTCCAATCGAACTTTTCTCCTTTTTTCAAGGTCTGGAAAAATAGTTTGCATTTATCGGAGAACCTTGATATGAATCTGTTGAGAGACGCCAAAGTCCCATTGAGCCGCATAACATCTTTTACTGTTACCGGCGAAGGCATATCTATAATTGCCTTAATCTTTGCTTGGTCAGCTTCCACTCCCTTCTTCGTGACGACATATCCCAAGAATTTTCCTGAAGTTACACCAAAAACGCATTTCGCCGGGTTAATCTTTAGCTTGGTAATACGCATTTGATTGAATATTTCTCTGAGGTCTTCCACGTGAGTTTGCTTCTTCTTGCTCTTGACCAGCATGTCGTCCACATATACTTCCATTGTCTTCCCTATCCATCTTTCGAACATCTTCTGCGCCATTTCTTGGTAAGTAGCGCCGGCATTCTTAAGTCCAAATGGCATTCGAGTGTAGCAAAACAACCCCTTGGTGGAAAAGAAAGCTGTGTTCTTCTGATCTTCCTCCGCCAAAGGTATTTGGTTATATCCCGAATAACCATCCATAAATGACAGCAACTCGTCACCAGATGTAGCGTCTACTGTTTGGTCAATACTTGGCAGCGGGAAACTGTTCTTTGGACACGCTCTATTAAGATCGCTGAAGTCGATGCAGATTCTCACTCCCTTGTTCTTCTTAGGTACTACCACCATGTTAGCTATCCATTGTGGATATTGCACCGGCCTTATAACGCCGGACGCTTTCATTTTGTCAAGTTCTGCCTCTACTGATTCTTTATAAGCTGGAGCCAATTTCCTTATCCTTTGCTTGAATGGTCTGATCTTTGGATCAATATCTAATTTATGACATGCTATCGCCGGGTCAATACCTGGCATCTCATTCATGCCCCAAGCAAAGACATCAACATATTCCTTGAGTAGCGCTTGTAACTTCGCAGATTCGTCTTCATTTAGCAGAGTGCCAATCTTTACCATCTTTGGATCCTGATCATCGCCGATATTAACATCCTTTGTAGGTTCCACCGTCGTAAAATGTAGTTCTGGTTCTCCCATCGGCGATGGTTCCTTTAATTGCTATAAGGTCTTATCTCCAGACTTCGCCGAGTCTTCTACCGAGTTTGTTGAATGCACATATGTGGTTGGGTTGGCGATGAAGTCTAGAATCTCCTGATCCTTAATGGCTTCCTTGCCGAGCTTCTTTTTCTCGGCAATCTTCGCTTTTCAATTTTATCGAATTTGAACACCGCCGAATTACACGCCTTCGCCACTGCTAAATCTCCAACATATTCGGCGACTCCGAATGGTGTGGGGAATCTCAGGCGTTGATGATAAGTAGAAGGCACTCCCTTCAAACTGTGGAGCCATGGTCTTCCCAAAATTGCGGCATACGGCGAGTCAACATCCACAATACAAAGAGTAGTTTTCAAGAAATAATCGTCGCAAATTTTAACTTTAAATTCAATCTCGCCTTTAGGCTTAGAAGCGATACCATTGAACCCATAAATGTTATAGGAGGAGACTGTTGGCGAGGGTATTTTATCATCTTTCGCCCTCATCGCCTCAAAGGCAGTATTAAAGAGGATATCCACGGAACTTCCTGGGTCAATAAGCACCTTCGGCAGCCTGAATTGCTCCATCTGAATGGTAAGAACCAAGGGGTTGTTGTGATTACTTCCCTATAAAGGAATTTCTTCGGCGGAGAACCCGACACAGGCCTTCATCCAATCTTGCATAGGCTCTTGTTTGACAGCTACACTACAAATCTCATTTCCCATCCTATCTCGCTTATGCACACGAGATAAAACGTTATCATGAAATTCATCTCTAGTGATCTTTGAGTGCACAATGGAAAAGCAATCTAATTCCAACAAATCTCGCTCAACCTTTACCTCATACACCTTTGGGGCCTGAGCGGGAATGGCTTGAATGGGCTGGACCATGATAGGAGGTGGCGGTGGCAACTCTAAAAATTCCTGGAATTTTCCCAAGCGGATGAATCGATGCACTTCTTGTTGTACGCCGGTGCAGTTCTCAGTTGTATGGCCATGAAACTGATGGAATTGACAAAAGGAATTGGTATTGGTCGGCGGGGCCCTCGGGTTTCCTCTGTTATAAGGGTAGCGGATATCATCCCTACAGTTTGAACTTTCGATTTGGCCGAACGCATCTGTGTAGGTTACACGCAATTTTGGTAGAGTAGCGTCTTGGAAAGGTTGCTGGTTACCCCTACCAAATTTTATGTTATCTCCATTGTATCTTCTTTCACCATTTCCATTTCGCCGATTATCTCCTCCTCCTCTTCCATAGTTTCCTCCTCTATTGTCTTGCTTGTCACGTCCATCATAGTTCTCTCGCTTCTGTGAATTCCAATGCTGTTCGGCGGTAACTTGCTGTTGTTGCCTTTCTGCTTCAGGTATTATTATCGCCGAAGAGGGATTCTGCGTTAATTTTCGTTTCAGCCTTCAGCCATTCTTTCTTAATTTCTTCTTGATCTTCCGGAGAGAAACTATTGATCGAGTGAATTTGTTTTGCTCTCTCCTTCTTCAAGCGAAGCTCTTCTTCTCGGATTTCTTCATAATTTATCCATTCATCCTGCATCGCCCTCAAGGTCTGTAGGTCCTTCGGCATGTCCCAAAATATATAATTGGTCCGTCGTCTCCATACCACTAAGGAATGACCTTATCTTCTCCTTTTCTGATACTTCTGACCCCACTTCACTGCTTGCCTTCCTCCATCTTTGAATAAAACTTTTATAAGCCTCCATGTGCCTTCTCCTAATGTTGAATAATCTTTCCACGCCCGGCCGACTTCTGTTGTTCTGAATAAAGGCACGCAAAAATTTACATTCCAACTTCTCAAAAGATTTGATTTTTCCTTCTTCGAGCCCATCAAACCACGCTAAGGCCTCCTCTTTGAGTGTAGCGGGGAATGCCATACACATTATGGGATCTGATCCTACCCAAGCCGCCGTATCTCGCTTATAAGCTTTTAAGTGTTGCGAAGGATCTCCCGCTCCATCATAGGTGGAGGAAAATTTAGGCGTAGAATACTTGGGAGACACGTACCCATATGTGATACATTCATGAAAGGGTGTTTTTTGCGCCTCTGACAATGCAACCCTATATTTCGATTCCCTTGAAGATCCGCTCAACGCTTCCACTTTATGCTTTAGTCGGCGAAGATCCTTCTTCATCTCTTTATCTACTTTATGCTGCCGCTTAGAACTGCTATGATCCTTGTCATCTTTTCCAGGCACATTCACCCTTCTGCCTCTTTCATCATACTTCGCCGATGAATCTGACATTCCTGTTGTACTGGTTCCACTCTTTTCAACTCGGCGGGTTGTATGAGAATGAGACTCATGGCGAGATGAATGTGCATGGGATCCATGACGAGATGAGTGTGCATGGGAGGCATGGCGAGTCGAGTGCGAGTGGGATGCGTGACCTTTATTTTGTGCCGCCATCAATTCTCTATGACTCTGAAGTACCGTCTCCATCTGCAATTGCATTTGCCTCTGCACTTGATCCGCCTGCCTGTTATTGGCCTCAAGAATTTGCCTTAACAAAGCTTCTGTGGTATTTGTGGATCAAGTGTTATCTGCTATCACCACTGGGCGAGTTACAGTAGCGCCAGGAGCTATTGCCGTGCCATTTCTACTTGCCGCCTGTGGAATTTCTCCCGCTATAATTGGTTCTGCCACCACCGCTGGAACTTCTTCTACCACATGATGTGTGTCGCCGACACCTTGTACCAACTGCTGCTGAACATTGGCTGCCACTCTGCTTCCTGCAACTGCATTTTGAGCTGCTCCCCCTGCATTCGATGTTTCTCCTATGGTGAATCTTCCGCCACCCATCTGCTCGCCGCAAGCATTTGCCTCTGCTTCACTACTGATTCTCCTTAGCATTGGATTAGGCTCAGGTGACCTTTCTGCATTCTCAAAACGAGTAATATCCTCCATGTAAACCTCTTCTTGGCGAGTTACTCGTTGGACAGGTGATCGGCGAGATGAGCTTGCCAAATTAGGATCCACTGGACCAACTGGTTCCATTGCCCTGCTTCTAGTGTTGTGACCACTGGGGAATGTCGCTGGTGTAGGAGGGATAGGATGTCGAGGAGGCCTACCCGCCGGGGCTTTATCGCTTCTTCCTCTAGGACCCATTCGCCGAGATTCTGTAAAAGAAGACAAACACACTTCCTGACAGTATTGCTCTGTTAGTACTGTGGGTAAATGCCAAATAAGTTAGTTGGGTTGCTTTTCAGAATGTTGATGAGTGAAAGACAAAAAGAACAGCTTTAAATCATGTGATGTGCAGATGATGACCTAATCATGACAAGAATTGTAAAAACATCCTATGATATTATGATTTTCAAATCGAAATGATAGTACGGCAGCTGTTTTAAGAAATTTTTTGAAA
Source organism: Papaver nudicaule (assembly GCA_023529015.1). NCBI lineage: Eukaryota > Viridiplantae > Streptophyta > Magnoliopsida > Ranunculales > Papaveraceae > Papaver > Papaver nudicaule. Next base: position 17,261 of record JAJJMA010152396.1, read on the forward strand.
TGGTTTTAGAATACAATTTCCTTCATGAGTCCACAGTTTCTGCTACTCGCCGGAAAAGATACTTTTTTGCCAGAAATATATATCTATATTTGCATTTTCTGAGAGAAACCCATACCCAAAAATAACATTTTTCTATCCTCATAACTAGTTTTCTCCACTGCTCATGTGAAAAAGGTGAAATATGTGATAAAATCGCCGATACAGGCCGGCCAACCCTTGTCTATAACCATAATAGCACTTAACACAACATGATTTCCATAAATAGTAAAAAATGTCTACTGAGAATCCAGATCCATCGCCATAGCATACTAAAAATGCCCTATACTTTCTAATCTTAGCAATATTCTACAGGAGAATCCTTATAACAGGCTGCATAGCATACCATATATAGCGAAACAGAAACAAAATCATGAAGAAATTCTATATAGCGAGCATAACATCTCTAAATAGTATGATAAAACTACAAAAACATCACGGCGACCTCTAAGACTTACAAATCATACCATATATGGAAATAAAGAACATATGATAGCATCTCAAATCCTATTGAAAATCAAGGAAAACACAAATTCAAAACCTCTTCTAGCGCCAAAATGTAATTGTATAAAATCCCAATGGTTGGATCTTATACAATACACCCAAATATCATGCATCAACATACACACAATCATTCCTAAACATGCATCTAACAAGATACATAAGAGATATTAAGAGAGTAAGGTTAGAGATACTTGACAAGATGTTTACTTGGTTCGCCCTTATGTCAGGACTACATCCAAGAATATCACTAGTATAAGTATGATTACAACTCTCAATTACCTTGCTAATCTTCTAAGTATACGCTCACAATAAGAACCCTAATTTCAGCCTTGGGCTATAGAGAGCAAGTAGGATACTTTCCCTCTCTCTAGACCAATCCGAAATGTGTCCAACCCCTTTCTCAGAGGCATCTCTCGCTATTTATACAAGATTTACAGTAGTGCTATACAGCTAATACAGACGAATTACATTCTGACGCTAATTTGTCATTACTCGCCGACAAGGTATATCGCCGAGGCAGTATTTCATCTATTTACTTCCCGGCGAGTAAGTCTTCTCAAGGATAAGGATTGCTGACGAGGTTTCCACTGAGTCAACAAGTCAACCTGACAATATATCCGTTCTGACGGGTAATGAATGCTCAACTACTTCTCAACTACTTAT
>JAJJMA010152420.1:0-34526 GCA_023529015.1 Papaver nudicaule
CTACAAGTAAAGGGTTTCCTAATACTTGTCTACAAAGAACATTCTAGACACACCTAGAATTTCCTAGTTTAGGCATAAGTAAACAATTATGGAATGTCCTAGAATAATCTAGAATTCCACTGACTCACCAAGTTGAGTTTCCATAAAACTCCTAACTTGTGACCGACCTAAATCCTACACGAACAAGTAGTGGTTTCGCTTTGCCTTAGGTTAACTTAAGTGACTTTCAAACATCAAACCAGATAAGTTACAAATCATCTGTAAAATGAGTGTTGATGACATACAATTTCAGTTGAATACTTTACCAAGTTTCCACCTTGATTATGACTTGTGAAAATGTAGGATACATTTATAACTGAAATTTTATTGACAATTATGAACCAGGAGCCATATTGAGATGGAGAGAACATTTAAAATCTGGACATATAAAGAAGGTGAACCACCTTTGGTGCATGATGGGCCACTTAATTTGCTCTATGCAATAGAAGGCCACTTTATCGAAGAAATGGCGAGTAAGAGTAACCCCTTTGCAGCTCAAGACCCAAATGATGCCCATGCCTTCTTCCTTCCTTTCAGTATAGCCAATATGAAAAGTTTCCTTTACGTGCCTTTCAGTAAGGACTATTCCCGTGCTCCCATCAACCATTTGGTTATGGATTATGTTCGTACTGTATCAGAGAAATACCATTACTGGAACAGAAGCAGTGGGGGTGATCATTTCATGGTCTCTTGCCATGATTGGGTAAGATTTCATAATTTGTTGCAAGTCATGATTTCATATCGTGGGAATATCTGTACTGAATTGTTTCTTCTTCTTTTTTTTACGGTATCTGACACGTTACAGGCACCATTTGTTACCGAGGAAAATCCTAAATTATTCAAAAAATTCATCAGGGTTCTCTGCAATGCTAATTCGTCCGAAAGTTTTGAGCCTGGAAGAGATGTATCCCTGCCAGAATACAAAGTTCTGGGAACAAGTGTTTTGACCTCTACACAGTCTCGTGTCAGTGGTTCTAATCGTTCCGTTCTTGCCTTCTTTGCTGGTGGGGGTCATAGACCCATAAGGAAAATGCTACTTAAGCATTGGTTAAACAAAGACAGTGAATTACAGATTCACGAATATCTTCCCAAGGGACAAGATTATGGTGAGTTTATGATGCAAAGCAAATTCTGTTTGTGTCCAAGTGGATATGAAGTTGCCAGTCCGAGACTAGTCGAGGCAATCCATGCAGGATGTGTTCCTGTAATAATGTCCGATCATTATGTTCTCCCATTTAGCGATGTACTTGACTGGAGCCAGTTCTCTATACAAGTTTCAATGGAAGAAATACCCCAACTTAAAACAATATTACAAGCTGTAACAGATGAGCAGTACAAAATATTGCAGAAGAGAGTTATACAGGTTCAACGACATTTCACTCTTAATCGCCCAGCAAAAAGGTTCGATATTATTTATATGATACTTCATTCAGTTTGGCTAAGGCGATTGAATTTTCATCTACCAGCTTGAAAGTAGTCATTAGTTTTCTTTTAAGAAAATTAAATTTTTACTTAATTACGAAAAATATTAGACGGTATGAGCTTGCAAAATTTGTGCCTGCAAGTGGAATCTTAGATAACTGTTGTACAAATTCTTTTTATCTTCTTGGTACATATGTAGTTGATTCGCCTTTTTTCCATCTCGTTGTTGTTTTTCCATTGGATTTATCAGTCACGTACAAGCACTGACAAATTAACATTAGCCAGTCGAAAAGCAGTGGCAAACAGCAGCTTTGAGCCTGTAATAAACAACGTAGGAGCATAGTAGCAATGTACAAGTAGGAATAACATTTAGCAGTAACCCCAGATGTAATGGTGGAAGAAGTAAGATTCCTGGGTAAAAGACTACAAGTTGTACAACACCCAACCACATTTCAAGTGATAATAAAAGCTCTATACTCTAGTGGCACAAACCCTATGAAAAATCCTACGCTGATGATAACTATCAATCTATAGTTAACTCTTCTCTAGTATGCTATCAGTCATATCTTGTCCTGGCAGTGTGTGGGTAAGTTATGTACTCATTTCTTGATGCCAACAGAATGCCGAATCTATTAAGTGGAATAATTAATCGACTCCCATCAAGATCGGTTTGATTCTTCTCATAATCTTATCATTACAAATCCATTTTTTACTATGTTTTAGTTATTTCAACTGCGTTTTTCTTTTTTTGAAATCTTTAAGTTTTTCAACTTTCTCGTAACCTACTTAATGGTTTTCCTTTAAACAAAATACATTAAAAGTTTATATCTTTTCTTTTGATTATGATGTTTGCTTAAGCTATCTTTTCTGCAGCCTCTAATTCGGTCACCAAGCATGAGAACTACACAGTATGGCTCTTTTGCTTTCAGTATGATCTTTCTACAGATGGTATTACCATCGATTGCAGTATGCAACACCAGCAGAATCCTGCTGGCCTCAAACAGTATGAAACAATATGTACACCTCAACATTTTCCATCTTGATTATCACAATGCAAAGAATACGGTTCAGTATGGCCGATCGGATCGGATTCCAAGAAACCACAAAAAATTCAAAATTCAAAAATCACAAATTCCGCTCAATTCTCCCCTAATTTTTAGGAACAGCTCAAAAAAACCTTTGACCCTCAATCAACGCTATCCAGCTAATACCAAGTCCATTCTCAAGTATTTCAGCATATGTCCTAATCTCCCGGTTAAAAAATATCAGAATGAAGATATAAGGAAACATAATCATCCAATATTCAATGCAGATAATACGAGTAATTACTCGAATATATCTTCCTTAACTAATTTTGGTTACAAACCATCTGCTATAAAGAAACCTTCTACTAGAAGAGATAAACAAAATCTACCCATCGTATCAACCTGTTTTCTTCCCAAAGCTCATACAATGGCTACACCATCGAGCAACCAAATCTCAGCCATCACCTCGCAGTCGGAAAGATCAAATATTAGAGATACTAGCTTGATGAACATCAGGAGAAATGTTGGCTCTCAACAAGTGTTAAGCAAATCAGCTGAAGAATGGTCTTTTACATTAATCGGCAAGCTAATGACTGATGAAGATTTCGAAACAAAAGAGATCCGCAAGGAAATGAATAGACTTTGGAAGAGATACAGAGGCAAATAAGTAAGGTCTGTGGGTAAAAATCTATACTTATTCAAGTTGGCAAGTAAAGATAATAGGACCAGGATTCTCAAGAATACGCCCTGGAATTTTGCAACTTATCACATGAATCTTCAGGAATACACCACTGAAGTTGCATACAAAGACTATGAATTCACTCACCAAGTTTGGGAAGTCAAGTTCATGAATCTTCTACCTGAACATCAAGATGAAGATATGATCAAAGAAGCTTGTTTGGAACTAGGGGAATTAATTGACACCTTTCCAAGGAATTGTAAGCCAAGAGGATACAGCATGGTAACAACCTACATCAAGGTACCACTTAACAAACTACTGCTCAGAGGAGGATGGTGGAACTCTTGTACAGGAAAAGATGTATGGCAAAGGTATCACTGGGAAAGCCAACCACACTCTCTCTGTGATAAATGCTTCATTGTAGCTCACGATGAAGGTATTTGTAAGGAAATGACTGAGGAGATGGAATTAAGAGAACTTTCACCTGAGGAATATCTTGGCTATTATCAAGACCTAGCTAAGAAATATGAGGTTCCAGTAAGTAATGGCATAAAGCAAATGGTAGCTGACATATGTGAAGCACTCAGGAGGAAAAATGAAACAGCAGTCTGACACAGAAGAGGGTAGAGCTGGCAAAAGACATAGGACTGAAGAAAACCCTGTAGGAAGAAATGCAAGAGGTAATCAGCATGGAAAGGGAGGCAGTACAAGCTGTGAGGCAGCATGATTAGATGAAATGGAGCATGACATGGTGATAGAAAGTGCAAAAGAAAGTTCTCATGGTGATCAATCAGGGGCTGCACCTAAGGTAATACAAACATCACAAATCACTTACAAAGTTTGTTAAAAGCACTTACAATATATTTTTCAATCTCTTTCAAATTTTATTTCTTTGTGCACTTACAAAGTTTGTTAAAAGCTAATTCCTTTAAGAACCAAACCCCCACTAGATACAAACAAATTTCTCCAAAATGAAACTTTTAGCCTGGAATGTTCGGGGCTTAGCAAAAGGATTCACCAAAAAACAGCTGGCCACTCTGGTTAAAGCTCAAAACCCAGATTTCATCTTTCTCTCTGAAACAAAGATTGAAGAAGCTGACATGATAAATGTTGCTAGGTCCCTACATTACTGTAATTATGTTTGTATTAACAGAGTTGGTCTTGCGGGTGGCTTAATATTAATGTGGAAGGATGGCATCTCTTGTGATGTTTGTGATGCATCAAATAATATTATACATGCTCTTGTCAAAATGCACCCTGCTAAACCAGAAACACTAGTATCTTTTATGTATGGTTCTACCTATTTGGATGCCAAAAAGATTCAATGGGAATTTATGCAGGATCTTAGTGAAAACCTAATTAATGCAGCCATGGGTTGTAATAGGGGATCTAAATGTTCATTTACACTCCTTTGTTAACTCCTCTAATGCTAGCTATGATGATAAGTATGTGCAGGAAAAGATAAATGCTTGTGGATTGATGGACTTGGGATATGAAGGAAGGGATTTTACCTGGTCCAGTAACAAGTATGGGACTGGAATTAGGAAAGCAAGAATAGATTATGCATTGGGAAACTCAGACTGATGTATGAATTTCTCTCAAGCCAAACTCTCACACTTAAGTCAAGCAGGTTCTGACCACTGTCCCATTCTCTTAGTCACTGAATCAGAAACTAGGAAACTCTGGAGACCTTTTAAATTTTTTGCAAATTGGATGTTACATGAAAATTTCTTGAACCAACTTGTTTTAGGGTGGAATACAGATGAGAATGGGTCACGTGCTCACAAATTAGGGAAAAAGCAGCAAAAACAAGAATTAGACTAGGACAATGGTACATAATAGAATTTGGAGACACTAGTACTAATTAAGTAGAATTCAAGATGAACTCTATAGAATCCAAACTGAGCCTCCCTGTAGTAATCAACATGCTAGAATAGCTCAACTCACAAGTGACTTAGTCACCTGGTTTAATATACAAAGTGAGTTCTATAAACAAAAATCAGGGGACAAGTACATACTTGAGATGGACAATAACTCTAGCTATTTTCACACTCTGGCAAATAGAAGAATGCACAGAAACAACATTGATGCACTCTGTGACTCACAAGAAGTTTGGCATAATGATAGAGAAGAAATTGGTAAGCTCCTAACTACCCATTTCCAATCTGTTAGTACTACTACTAATCCATTACTTTCTGATTCTGTTTTCACAGTGATCCCTACTATCATCACAGAGGAAAATAATGCTACTCTAACAAGCATTCCTACTGCAGAGGAAATCAGGCAAACTGTAAAAAGCATGCCTGCTTGGAGTTCACCTGGTCCAGATGGATTTCAGGCTGGTTTCTATAGCAATCATTGGCACATTGTAGGCTCTGATATAGTTGATGTTGTTCAGAGGTTTTTTGAATTTGGTCACATGCCAAGAGCACTAAATAGAACCTTTATTTCTCGGATCCCTAAGTGTGATAATCCTAAGAGTCCTGCAGACTTTAGACCTATAGGTTTATGCAATATAACCTATAAGATTATTTCCAAGATCATTGCAAATAGGATCAAACCTTTCTTGAAGCATCTAATATCACCTTTTCAGTCTGCCTATGTCTCAGGGAGAGCAATTCATGACAATATAATAATTGCTTATGAACTTATTCACAGTATGAAACATAAAGAAGGATATAGAGGTACTATGGCTCTAAAACTAGATCTTTCTAAGGCATTTGATAGACTAGAATGGCCTTTCCTTTTAGGTGTCCTAAAAACCTTTGGTTTCAATAGAGAGTTCTGTAATCTTATTGAGCAATGTATAGCAACCACATCCATCTCAGTTCTCCAAAATGGGTCCCCATGTAAAGAGTTCAATCCAACTAGAGGTCTTAGGCAGGGTTGTCCACTCTCACCTTACTGTTTATTATTGCCATGGATTATCTTTCTAGGAGTCTATCTTTTGCAGAATCTAACCATCTTATATCTGGAGTAAAAGCTTCAAGAAGTGGCCCAGCCATCTCTCATCTTATGTTTGCAGATGACATTCTCATTTTTGCAAGAGCAGATATGCACAATGTCAGAGGTATCTTAGACAATATTGAAGAATTTGGAAGGAATTCAGGTCAAATCTTAAACTTTACTAAGTCTTGTGTCTATTTTAGCAAGAATCTTAGTCCAGAGAGGAGAACAGATATAGCAAAGGAGTTGAATATGACCATCATGGATGACTCTGATAAATATCTAGGTGTCACACTTTTGAAGGGTATAAACAAACAAGAAGCTTTCAAGCCAATTATGCAATCTTTTGGCTCTAGATTAAAAGCTTGGAAGGGTAAGACCATGAATCAGGCAGCAAGATCCACCATGGTAAAGCATGTCCTAAATGCAATGCCAACCCATCAGATGTGGTGTTTTAAGATACCCAAAACACTGTTATCCAAACTAGATTCAATTCAAACACATTTCTGGTGGGGACATAAAGATAACACAGGTATGTGCTTACTAGCATGGGACAAAATGTGTAAACCTAAAAATCTAGGAGGAATGGGGTTTAGGGACTTATAAAAGTTTAATGATGCAATGCTTACCAAACTAGCTTGGAAAGCCTGCACAAAACCAGAAGCCTTATGGGTGAGAGTCCTAAAGGCTAAATATTCAGGTAATGACAATTTTCTACATGTTGAAGATGAGCCCAAAGATGGGTGTTCCTGGATATGGAGAAGTATCCATACTGGTCTTCAAGTAGTACAAAAGCACTACTTCTGGACAGTAAGATGTGGTACAAAGATAAACATTTGGCTAGACTTGTGGGTTATAGGACATAATAGCCCCCCTGAACCATTAAATGGTTTATCTAGCCATTCAACTGTTACTAAAGTATGTGATTTATTTCACACAAATACTAGAATTTGGAATGTTGATCTGATCAATTCATTGTTTGAACATGAAAGTGCAGGAAAAATACTAGAAATGTATGTGTCAGATTCTGGAGAAGACACTATTCTCTGGAAACCTGATAGGAAAGGAATCTCCGGTGTCAAAAGTGCCTATAACACTTTGTGTACAGATGAAGTTAATAGGTTTGTGTCTAATAGTACCCTTGATAAGAACATTTGGGCTCTGGAAACTAAAAATTCCACATAGGATTCAATTATTCATATGGAGAAGTCTAAATAGGATTCTATCCACAAGAGACAGGCTTGCTAGACACAAACCTGACATTAAAAGACACTGCAGTTTTTGTAATAACTCTAGAAACACCAACACATATCTTTTTTGAGTGTGCTTATGCAAGAACAGTTTGGTCAGGAATGAACATAGACATCTCAGTTATTCATACATATTTTGGTGATTATCATGATTGGATTGTTAGCTGGTTTAGTGATCCGGTTAGTATGATCAATATTCCTTACATACAGGATAGTAATATTATCTGCAGGTTCATGTGTACTACTTGGATGATCTGGAAGGACAGATGCTCCCTTATTTTCCAAGGAATAAAACCATACACTGCAAGTACAGTCACTAGAATAGGGAATCTGACTAGAATTTGTTCTTCAGATGATCTGCAGGTGCATGATAATAATCAAAATATGCAGGTCAAGAAGTGGATTCCACCAGAAGGAAACTATGTAAAATGCAATATTGATGCATCTTACATAGAAGGTCATAATATTGGATGCATATGACTGACTGTTCGTAATTCTGCAGGTCAATGCTTAGCTGCGAAAGGAGTTTTCTTTGGTGAAGGATTGCATGTGGAAATGGGAGCTGAACATCTGGAATGTCTTGCAATCAGGGAAACAGCAACATGGGTAGCACGGATGGGGTATCAGAAAATTATCTTTGAAGGGGATTGTGACAATGCGATCAAGTCTATCAATGAAGGAGAAACATTTGTACACTGGTCCAATCAAGGCTTAATTGAAGATACGAAGGAAAAACTTTCTATTTTTGAATTTTGGTTTTGTAAGTCTATCAATAGATTAGCTAATAATCTAGCTCACAATCTTGCAAGAAAAGCTAGAATAGATAATGGAAACTTTGAGTATTATGATCTTTTTCCTCCAGACATATTGAACTGGATAGAGGAAGACATCAACAATGTATCAGTTTGAAAATTTCAAATAAAATCTTTTCATTAGTATCAAAAAAAAATGGTGGAAGAAGTAATATTACTGCCACTACGTACTGATGAAACTAAATTGTGTTGAAATCTAGTATGATGGTTATTCAGATTCATGACCTATCTATGACAACAATTAAACCTCGGTGCTTTGGCTAGAACTGTGTGTAGTACAGGACTAGTAGTAATCTATAAATTGCAACAGTCAAGTCTTAACTTCGTAAGCTCATTATGTCTAAATTGGTCAATATGTTCCAGTGCCCATCGGCCATGGCATATGGATTGCATGTACTACCAAATCTACAGACAATGCTAGTAGAAATTGTTGATTGGAACTAATTGGGCCGACCGAGCGAAGCGAGGGAGGACCCTATATATGGTGACTTTGTGTCAATTGAATAGTGACATTTTTTTCAATTTTGCACAAAAAGATTGAATTTCATGTCTTAAACTTTGTGAATTATCCGAAAATACCCTCAAAAAGGACGTATGCGTAATTATTTTATTTCTTTTCCTTTAGACAGTTTCGTAGATAAACAAAAACGTTAAGGGTAATCGCGTAATCGTCCCGATGATAAAAAAAGGACACGGAGGTTGGAAATAAGAGGATTGTTGAGGGCATTTTTGTCCAAACAGTGCAAAACTCGATTTAGAATTCCCTGGATCGATTCCCACCCCCTCCAAAATCCATCAAATATTTTCCATCGTTTTCTTCTTCTTCTCTTTTTGTTTTTGTTTCTTCGACATGAGTGACGAAATTGAAGAAGAAATCAGCAGACTTGCGAAGAACGAACGCTAGAAAAGATTCAACTGTTGTTCGATTCGTCGACATGATTTAGGGAGAGATTCACACGCAGTTCAGTACCAGATTCATCTCCATCAACTTCTGTTCAATTTCAGTTGGTTCCTCTTTCAATTTCAGTGGCGTTGAACTTAATTGTTCACCGAACTTGGAAATTGAAGAAGAAATCAACACAATTTCACTCGGAACACACTCATTGGTAAGAACTATTTCCATGCCCTAATTGAAATTTGATTTATTTGTTGTCCTAATTGATTGAAATCTGAATTTGTTGTTGCCCTAATTGACTGAGTTAGTTCTTTCATGAATTAATCTAATTGAAATTCGTTGTTTTGTCAGGTGCTTCTCTAAGAATGCGATTCGAGTTGTTCCACTCTGTTGCTTTTGGTTCCTCCCAGGCTGAGCCTTTGAACCCTCTATAAGCAAAAAGAGCTGGTAAAAAAAACTGATCTTAATATCGTTAAGATTGATGATTTAAGCTAAATTGTGGATTTTTGGATGTTGGGTGATAGTTTGTTTAGATGGAAGCTCACCAAGATATCATTTCAGAAGGGGTTTTGATTCTGGTTGTGAGAATTGATGGCAGTTCTTAGTGTTGGAAATTATTGATATAAAATCTTTAACATGTAGGCTCTGGTTTATGACTGTAGAGAGTATAAAGAATACCCTCATTTAACTGGTGTTTTGGTCATGTGGTAATAGTGTACCTTCTGTTTTCAACTCTCTCACATAATAAATTGGTTTTTTACATAGGTTGAAGAAGCAGGAGTTAGCATCACTTGCTCTATCAGCTGGAGAAGTTTTGAAAGTTGTGGATTCAGTTAAGAAAGAACCTAACAGTTCAGTTACTAAAGCCGAAACTGAATCATCACCAAAGGCGCGTGATGAAAGAGCAAAGGTTATAATCTCTATCCAGGACAAAGACGGAGCCAAGCAATTTCGAGTTTAAGAACAAGAAGTTCCACTAGTAATTGTTGACGAAATTGAGGTCGAGCCTCCTGCTGAGTTGCCTGGAGATGAAAACCTAACTGATCATTCACTAAGATCAATCCCTGCAGGTACACTGATATCCAGTAGCTTAGTTGTTTGTCATTTTATTATCTTGTGGTTTTCTGCGTAGTGGATGTTTTTCCCTGTTGCTTAAGTTAATAAAAGCATTATCCTGTTCAGTCTTACAAATCCATCTTAGTTTTGTTATGAGTATGCCCTGGTGAATTCACAATCAAATACGTGTGCAGATTTTAAACATATAGTCACCTATACATGCCAGACTAGCGAAGTAGAATTTTTCGACCCTAAATTTGTTTGTCATAACCACACATGTTTTGTAATGCCAACTGAGCACTTACTCTATAAATGAAATCTTTGTCACTTGTTGATATATGCATAGATGCTCATATTGGAAGCTTAGCTTTGTTAGAAGCAAACATATCAGAGCTAAAGTCAGCTACAAGTGTGCATGTAGGGGAAGTTTCTGTTTTGATTAAATTTGAAACGTGAGTTGCTATTGAGGAATTTATTCTAGATTGAAAGGCAATCTCCATGTTTGATTATTGTTGTTCTTTATGACACAGAGAGTGTAATTTTGCACTCTATTACTAGAAATACTGTACCTATAGTATACAGGAATGAGAGAGCAATTTTAGATGCTGCTCTCCAAATGTATAATATTTTTCCGCTCACATTTTGTTTCAAATGTTAGGTGCTGTAAGTGAGAAGATTTCCTGTTTGTTACCAAAATGAGAAGTCCAAGACTTCAAGAGCTAGCTCGGCTTCGAGAGGTAGCTGAGATGGAGAAACGCGAAGGAAGACGGGCGTATTATAAGGCTTGGGTAGCAGGAACTAGTTGTAAGATAATCTGAGCATATTTCCTGTTTGTTAGTATAAGGATTTAACAAACATGTAGGCTTATAATATCGATTGTTTACGTGTGCAACAAGTAATCAAAGACTGATTCAAAAGGACAAGGATCGCAATGCACAAAGACAGAGACGAGCTTTGTTACCTGAAGAAAAGAAAAATGAGATAAATCGTCTAGCTTACGCAAAGAGGAAGCTTGAAAAACAACGTTTGGCAGCAACAACACCATTGCGCAGGAGTGAAAGATTAACTCCCAAAGTTCAGTGTCAAGCTAGTGCATCAAGCCAACCTAATGCAGCAGTAGCAGTTGTTATTCCCTCCCAAAGTCCCATACAACTTGACTACGATGCATCCCGAAAGAGAGAAGGAAAGTCTGTTTTACACGACAATGGAGTATGTATTTTCCCTATCTATTACTGCTTATTGTATAGTCGAATTTTGGCTTTCATTTTCACTTCAGGCGTTCATTTAAGTTTATGATTTATTTTTGATAATGGGGTTCCAGTAGTGTAATGTCAAGCCACCTTCATTGCAGAGAAGTGATCCTTTCAGTGCAAATGATAGAATGAACCATATACCGGCTCCTCTCCCAAATAATATATCTAATATTTCTAACCCAGAGAGTAGCATCGCAAGCTTTTCAGAGAGTAGCATCGCAAGCGTTTCAGATGAAACACTCGTGCCTTCAAATCCCCATGAGGTGACTATTTTCATTTATTGTGAAATTTCAGTTTTCAGCAAAATTTCTATGATCCATTAAGATAACCTAGCAAAAGATTATAGCATTGGTAAGTCTATGATCATCTCTTGCTTGAAAATGCTAAACAAGTCCTCTTACTAGACCTTTGGGCCCTCATATCCAAAACATAAATATTCTACTAGATGACCGCTACCACGGTGGGTGTGGGCCGACCGACCGAAGAAAGAACAAAGAATTTGTAAAGCCAAAAAAAAAATGTAAGCAAAACAGTAAACAAACCGAAGACTCTACAGTGTTGAATTTGATAATTCTTGTAGGGGGTAAAAACCCCTCGGACCACGTGTCTCGCATCCCGAAGGTGAAGTCATATCGGAAGGATCAAACAGCGACGAATTGGATTGATGGGAGCTGCGCTTGAAGCGAAGTAAAAGACTCGGAATAGAAAGGACTCGGACTACCGCAAAGGACCGAAGCCCAGGGTTCAGCTTCGGAGGGTAAACCGCCTTACTCGACAGAAACTGACACCACCACGATTGAGTCGTTTGTCTTTATTAGCTGTAAACCACCCAAACTCGGCCTATATAAGGCGAGCTTGGAAAATGTTGTAGGGGTTGGATTCTTGTTTGGTTGAGCCTAAGTAGCAAGAGAGAGATTAGGTTTGTGATCTCCTCTGGTTCCTTAGGGTTTAATTCATGTAATCTCAGCAGTAGTAATATACAGAAAGTTATTTATCTTGTTGATATTGCATTACTTAGCTTTCCATCACTGTTCATTACATCCTCGATGCTGTTCTACTGTCTTCGGACTACAAACTACAATTATAAACTGTATGTGCGAGTAGATCTGATGGATGTGGTACCTCGAGTACCTATGCAGATTTTCTACTCGTACAATTCTTGCAATCGCTTCTCCTCTTGGCGCCTTTCTGGAAGTGCCTTGCATTCACCAATTCTTGCTAGTCTTTCAAAACCAATGCAAGATCTGAAAGTTTTCTTGTACGCGATAATGCAACAAATGTCAAACCAAGACTCTCCTTTGGTCCTATATCCACTACTGTTTGGTTAAGTGTTAACCCTTGGCTTTTATGCACTGTGATTGCCCATCACAGGATAAGCGGCAACTGTGTACGCTGACATGTTACTTCCGAAGACGATACCCAGGTTGTTTTGATGGGAACGATCGGAATCACATTCACATAATTCGGTTCTTCATACAACTGTGGACCAGTGTACTTGTCGAACTTCACCATAACAGCTAGGGGCATATGATTGGGTGATCTTTCCTCGTTTTCATACCCAATATCCACGACGGTTCATGTCGAACCATTAACCAAACCAAATTCTGTGCATATATTCTTTCTCAACATTACCCTTGATTCCTTAGACAACAACACTGTTTTTTGCAAACCTTTTAATTTGCTTCATCGGAACTCGCATGCTCAGCTGTTTGACCCTTATTATCTGATAAAACACGAGAAACGGGATACCCAAGCTGTTTAAGTCGTGTATTGTTATAGGCAGCAACTTCCTCCTTTCTTGGAAACAAACGGATCGCATTCTTGAAGTTATCTTGCTATTTACTTGTGAGATTCATGTATTCTCTACTTTTAAACAACTCCCAATCTTCAATGGTAGATTTCCCATCACTCAATCTTAACAGTGCTTCTCTATAATGTTTTTCTTCAGTTCCCGACTGTCGGAAGACTTCTTGAAGATGGACACAATGCTCAAACGCCGAGTATGCAGCAAAGCCAGTGAGCTCCAAGTCTTGGTCTCGACCGCCTTGAGCATATAATGGAGAATCAAACACTCGTGGAAGCTTTCAAATGTCGCCAACAAGCACAATGGAAACATTTCCAAACGGCTCATCAGTTGCAGAAATATCTCTACAACGAAGATCAATGTCTCTAAGCATTCTTTTGCCAATCATGTTGTATTCATCAATAATATACACATTGAAATCCAGTAAATCAATGATTTCAAAAGATTTTTACAATATCAAGTCGTGACTAATTGAAGATTTTCGTAGGTTGCTAATGAAAAAAAGGACAGTTTTTAGTAGGTAACCAATAGTTGAAAACATTCTCCAATATTGATATCAGTCTTTAGAAAATCGATACAGAGTGAGCTTTCTTACCATACAGACATTCTGAACTTATTACTTCCTATCAAAGTGGCAATGGAGTATCAAGTAACTCATGCATGAAACACATTATATTATTGAATTAAATATGTACCTGCATACCACCGCATCATTGCGTCTCAACTTCTTATATGATTGATTCCTATCAGTAGTTATGGCAAGCTCATGGTGAATGATGGAACCTCCAATGTTGAAAGCAGCTACACCGGTAGAAGCCATGATCCTCACAGCTTTGTCGTTCCCGAACATCTCCCTTGCTAAACGAACTAGAACGTTAATCAGAGTAGATTTTCCAGTGCCTTCTCCACCACTGGCAATCAAACGGATGCTTAAACCGTTCTTGAGAGATTTCTGAACCAGATTCAGAGCCGCCTTTTGTTGATCAGACAAAACAGTAAAACTCATATCTGGACCAGTGTTTGAACGTACATCATGCCCTGTTTTTCCTAATGTGCTGGTGAATTTTATTTGATCCTCAGTCAAAGGGAAATTGCGGAATCCTTTTTGTCCAATCATGGTTGACATCAATTGACCTTAAACCGAGATCAACATCGTCTACTGGCCCAAAATTGGGTGCCATTCTTGCCGCAATCATCCATTCCTCTAGATATTCCTCTTCTGGATCAAATTTCTTCTTCAAATTCATCCTCGACCATGGGAAGTTCACCATCTTGATTTTCATTTGCACAGGGAAGCTCGGCATAACACTCTGCCCATGTCGGGAAACCCCGTTTTGCTTCATCCACACTTATGTAACAACTTTTTAATAACACTTGTTGTCTACATAAAGATTCGAACTGATCGGTATTTGGCATTACTTTGTCTCCAATTTCAGGTATAATCCTGACAACAACCTCGACTTTGTATTTCTGCCACCTTCCACGATCAAAGTGATGTGTCTTTGCCATTTCTATCAAAGTCATATCCCGTAAGTTCTCTGGTCTTTCCAAATATCGTCTAAAGAAGGTAGGATTTGTTACCCCGTGTTCGCCACTGTCAACATGTCGCTTCCACCGCAGCTGCGAGGAGAATAAGCTTGTCTCACTTAGGTTTAAAAGCACTACCTTTCTTGATGATTTTGTCAGAGGATAACCCATCAAAATGTGGCAATTTTCTTGCACGTATATATCCCTCTCTGATGCACTTTTAATTAATAGTCGCTTGATTACCGATGAGGAATCGTGACAAGGTCGCAGCTGATCATCCACAATCCCACGCAAAGTATCAATGGAAGTCTTCGAAGCAGGTTCAGACTTTGGTGCATACTTACCAATGTACTTAGTAACGGAATCCACGGTCGTTATAGGAGACCAATCGATAGTCCCTCTCCGTGCTTGTAGGACAGCTGGGTTGTGATAATTCACCCGTGCATCGTTTCTACAACCGATGAATCTATACATATTGTTGTCAGCCGGTTCCTCGACAATCTTAGAAGCATTTGAAATGTCTCTCGGAAATCTGAATCAACAAACCAGCACAAATGGTCAATTGGAATGTAATTCTAGCTGTGTGGAATGAAAATCTTTCCAAAAATTGTAATGTAATGAATTCAATCAACCAAAGAATATGGGTTTTGAGACTATTAAGACAAACCTGTTTGTTTGTTATTTTACTCTTCCTCAGGCAGTAGCTTCCGCATTTTGTGTGTCTCATCACAAAGTTAACCAAAGATTCGTAATCAGTGTCATCATCTTCGACATTTGATCCCACATCCATCTTCTTCGCACACATATGATCCTTTATGTTGATTTTGAAAGCTGGATCGGGGTTTGTCGTGCATACAAGCTTGTCAAAGTAGTCACACATCACCTTCCGTACTGCCTGATCTGTAAAAATATCAGAAGAAACAGGACTATCCTTTAGCCAAAGGAAGCCATAGACATGACCACTACCTCTGTTTTGCCATTCATATCTCCATTATTAATCAACCACAAAGAACTCATCCTTCAAAATTTCCGTGAAAAACACATCTACCCTCTTCTGCAAAAACCAAGAAGCTAACGGGTTCTCATTTAGAAGTCTTCCCCTTTCTCGCCTTCTTTCATTGGGATCCAGACTTCCCAATCTATTTTCCGGGTCAAGAATCTCATAAATTTCTGGCCATTGCAAATCGTCCGCACTAAGGGTGAAAAAAATAGTGGGTGCACCCAACTGCTTGACTTCAAGTTCTTTTAATCTACTGTACCAGTAAGCTCTTGTACCTCTAATCTGCTTTGCATAGTAAGAAACATGCGACGATAACTTAATGTATCCCGAGTTAACCATGTTTCGAATCTCTTCGATTGAGAGGTCACCATCTGGTGGATTAAGCTTCACATTGACGGATCCCAAAGACAACGCATGCCACTTGGTTACTGAGTTGAGTGCAAAATAACGGAATCTGGAATCTACTGCGAAACGTTCATCGTGATATCTCATTAGGTGTTGAAAATACTGACGTTCACCAACCTTTCGAGGTCTATCCTGTCTTAGATCAGCAGTACCATTCGGGAAGAGAGTAGGAAAAGCCATAGTAATGTAACCGTTTGTCGTAAACTCGTCTACAACTTCACCTGTGAAAGGAAGACCCGCAGTAGTCTTATCTGCTTCGACTGCATCCAAAGCTCTCCTAATACACTACTGCTGATTGGGTTGTACAAATGCACCCATGGTACCTGCAAAAACATGTATTCAGGACAATGATGACTTAGCTTCCTATGTATTCAATAATATTCATAGTTTATGAATGGGTTAGACAACCTTTCAGTAATAACAAAAAGAGACATTAAAAGAATTGTATGGACAATCACATAATCAGCAAAGTGAAAAGTAAAGAAAAATATCAAAAGAATTGTACCTGCTGTTTGGAATTCATCGACATGGATAACATTTTTTTCTTGCAATTCTGGAGGCCCATTGTAGTCATCGTCTTGGTCTTGCAACTTGTCATCATCTTCATTCATGCACGGAAGGTCATCAGGGACATCATCTTCGGGCAAATTATCAATGTTAACATCACTAATTTCTATATTATGATAATACAAATGATTCGCTTTCAACCACAACAAAGCTTGTCGAGCAAATTCTCGACGTACTACAAACTCCTTTGTCGATTTACTATTAGACCTGTTCACAATCAAAATCGCATCCAAGTCACTTAGTTTATGCGGAAGAACCTTTGCAATTTCATTAACATCCTGTACAAAATTGATGATGTTTCCTCCGTACTTAAACTGTTGTCCTTTAACTCTATACACAGACATCATCGGATGGACGCGAGCAATCAAAAGCTTATCGAGATCAGTCAATCGAGACAACACCTCTGGCACATCTCCTGGATCCATGTTGTTTGCTTAACTAAACAGCAAAATTCCTCCTGGATGTTTCTTTTTGTCTTTCTAACAAAAGCTAAAAATCCCTTTAGCTGGAATATCAAGAAACTTCGTGTTGCACTCCACACATCGACTCCATCTAATCTCATCCATTGCTTTCTGAACTTTTGAGCATTGGAAGGATGAGAATTCATATTTGGTTGAGCTTTTCTACGTCGATGATTTCTTTGGTGCACGTTAAACATGGCGCGCATAAAAATTCTTCGGTGTATTGTACCTGATGTACGATATCTTCGCTGACGTGCAACATGAGAAAGTGGGGAATGTCGAAGAGATTGTTCTGTTAACTGAACATCGAACAAGTTTTCCTCATCACTTGCAACTCACTGTCAACCTAAAACATAATATGCAGTGTTTAACAAAACAGATCTGGAACTTAACAACATGATATTTATGCTTAACTACTTAAGTTCACAAAACTATATGGTTTAACAGATACATTGTATGCCTAACCAATGTCCTACCCTAACAAATGCGTAACCAATGTCAAATTGATGAATAGAATTTGTGAAGGATTACCTCACAATTCCATTTGAGGCAGTCGCTTTCGCTACGTTTGGGGAGCCATATATCGCTGGCACATCAAAGAGTCCATCTTGTGCAATTCTTGGACTTTGATGCCTTGCGAGAAGTGACTTTGTGTAATGCAGTATTCGATTCCTACGCAGTCGATTCTTACGTAATCGTGCGCGTCTTGCAATTCTATCTTGCTCTACTTGCTTAGATTTAAGACTCTCTATCAAACTCGAAAAGATGTGTTTCACAGAAATTACAAAATGCACAACTTCACTTTTGGTTTTCTTTTGAGGCTGTTTAACACACAAAAAAAAAAAAAAAAAATTAAAAAAAAAAAATCATTAACCCAATATCCAGACTAGCAATACTTTAACTACAAAATAAGCAATAATAGTTTGAAAAAATACATACTCGGTTGCCGTGTGGAATACACTTCACTTTTCTCTTTCGATCCTGAACTTGTTGATCAAGTTCTACGGGGCTTTGGGAGGGAAATTGCGCCTGAGGAGTTAACCTTTGACTCCTACGCAGTGGTACGATTGCAACAAACGTCGCTTTTCTATTTCGATCATGAACTTGTTGATCAAGTTCTATGGGGCTTTGGGAGGGAACTTGCACCTGCGGAGTTAACCTTTGACTCCTACGCAGTGGTACGATTGCAACAGACTTCACTTTTCTCTTTCGATCCTGAACTTGTTGATCAAGTTCTATGGGGCTTTGGGAGGGAACTTGCGCCTGCGGAATTAACCTTTGACTCCTACGCAGTGGTACGATTGCGATGCATTCACTTCTTCCTTTTTTCCGAGGTTGTTTACCATTAAAAAAAATAAAAATAAAAATGAACTCCTGAAGTGAAAATGAAAGCCAAAATTCGACTATACAATATGCAGTGATAGATAGGGAAACTACATACTCCATTGACTTTCCTTTTCTCTTTCGGGATGCATCGCAGTCATATTTTATGGGACTTTGGGAGGGAATAACAAATGTTACTGCTGCATTAGGTTGGCTTGATGCATTAGCTTGACACTGAACTTTGGGAGTTAATCTGTCACTCCTGCGCAATGGTGATGTTGCTGCCAAACGTTGTTTCTCAAGCTTCCTCTTTGCATAAGCTAGACGATTTTTTTCAGCTATCTCTTTTTTCTGATCTTCAGTTAACAAAGCTCGTCTCTGTCTTTGTGCATTGCGATTCTTGTCTACTCGAATCACTCTTTGTTTACTTGTTGCACATGTAAACAATCGATATTATAAGCCTACATGTTTGTTAAATCCTTATACTAACAAACAGAAAATCTGCTCGGATTATCTTACCACTTGTTTCTGCCAACCAAGCCTCATGATACGCCCGACTTTGTTCCCATTTCTCCTTCTCAGATACCTCTCGAAGCCGAGCTAGCTCTTGAAGTCTTGGACTTTTCATTTTGGTAACAAACAGGAAATCTGCTCACTTACAACACCTAAAATTTGAAACAAAATGTGAGTAGAAAAATACTAGACATTTGGAGAGCGCCATCTAAAATTGATCTCTCATATTCCAGTATATAGCACAAGCATCTCAAGTGTACCCACAGTATGTCCGTAATTGAAACTTAGTATGAGAACAACCAAAATATTTAGAAGGGCATATGGCCTCACCTACTAAAACATACAAACATAGTTACCAACTACTGGCTTGGGTGTTCAAGCCTTTAAGTGTTTCTGGGCCTAAATTCCAATTGCCTTACCTCGCACTTTTGTTTTGTTTTTCTTGGGAATGACATTCGATCTTTTTCCTTCTGACCTAAAGTACTAGGGTCAGTCAGAGACTAGCTGTTCAAACAAGAGTTCATAGTTCTCCTGGAACTTGGGTTGTTTTGTTACACACTTACTATAGTCTAATTGACATAAGGAGATTGCAGCCAAAAGTCATCATGGAAATATGGAGGTAAGAAAAGATGTGTTTGTTCCCATAAGAATGCTGGTTTGCCTGTTAAGAAAATCACAAGATCAGAACCACGAAAAACAACAGTAACAGTAAGTTCAAAATACAAGAAAGTTTAAATGAATTGGGAACATTGACAATGTTTAGCGTGCAATGACTTTCATGTACATTTCAGAAGGCTAAAGAGAAACCCTAAACAAAACATGCAAATAGACAAGGTTTGGAAAAGGGTGATACTTGCTAGTGCTTCTATGTCCGTAATTGAAACTTACTATGAAAATAACCAAAATATTGAGAAGGGCATATGGCCTCACCTTCTAAAACTTACCTAGATATGAGCAGACTTTAGATAAGTGATTGTAGATCCAGAATTGGCAAAAGTTGCGTAAACGATGAGTTTAATAATTCCGATTGGAGAACCAAAATCAAAGGTTCATGCTTTGTTCTATGATAACCCAAGGAGATAAAGCTAGTATATCTTAACGTCGGCTCTTGAATCTGCTGTGTTGGGTTACCTATCTTTTTGTTTCTTATTCACTTCTGCCTGATTCGATTCAATAGAAGAAGACATGCAATCAAATATTTCCATATCTTAGCAACTTGTAACACAAGAAAATAATAGGACACTACCAACAAACAAAACTATATATATAAGATAAATAGATGTTCATTCAGATATATCAACATCTAAGTCTTCACAGTAAGAAAAATCAGAGTGAGCTAAGTCTTGCCATGATTCACACTAAATTCAGGTGTTGCCAGCTCCACTCTGGGAAATTGGGAATCCAGAGTTTGGTTCGATGTGCTGATTTGATAAGATATTATGGGCCACAATCCAAATTCTGAGTCCCTTGTTGGAGTGCACAGACCAAGGTCCAAGAACAATTTTCCTTCAAAATTGGTTTCAGCGCTACATGTCCAACATTCCTTACACTCGACAGCAAAACGGAATGGAAAGCAACAAAAATAGTAGGAACACCGAACATAGACAAAAATTATCACAATAAAAGTTTGCAAAACTCAGCAGCGATACTGAGGCAGTATAACTGATTCTTGAAGTTTCACCATCCAGTCAATTTACAAGCAAAAGAGTAATTTATCTAAACAAGACTAGTGTCAAGTAAGCTACTAACATCAATGGTCTACTTCTAAAATACAATGAACCATCCAGCCAATTTACAAGCAAGCGAGTAATTTATTTAAACAAGACTAGTGTCAAGTAAGCTACTAACATCAAGGCTGAATGTGAATACACTCTTTCAATATGACACCTTTTTGAGTTGATTTCTTTTTCAATTTCCAAGTTCGGTGAACAATTTTGTTCAACACCACTGAAATTGAAAGAGGAACCAACTGAAATTGAATTGATAGAGACGAATTTGCTACTGGGGTGCTGAAATGGAAGACCTAAACCCTAATTTTTTACTGAACTGCGTGAGAATGAATTCTCTGCTGGCGATCGCGTAGGTGTTGAAATGGTGAAGAAACGAAATCAAGAAGAAGAACAGAAATTCTCTGCTGGTGGGGAGTGAATTCTCTGCTGGTGGAGACTCGATTCTTTGCTGATGGAAAATGAAGTTTCTGCCTAAGGAAGTAGAAGAAAAAAAAAAAAAAAAGAAGAAAAAATCGATTCGAAGTTTCTGGGGTAGGATTCGATCCCGGGACCCCTGGGTCGATATTTAAACTGTTTGAACAAAATACCCTCAACAATTCTCTTATTTCCAACCTCCGTGTCCTTTTTTATTACCGGAACAATTACGCGATTACCCTTCATGTTTTGGTTTATTTACAAAGCTGTCTAAAGGAAAAGAAATTAAAATTTTACGCCTATGTCCTTTTTGAGGGGCATTTTCGAATTTTCACAAACTTGTAAACATGAAATCCAATCTTTTTGTGTCAAATTGAAAAAAAAGTCACTATTCATTTGACACAAAGTCACCATATATAGGGTCCTCCCTCTCTTCGCTCGGTCGGCCCAATAATGCTGCCAGACTACACATGAAAAGTTGTGGCAGTCAGCTCCAGAGGCAAGCTTCCCTAACATTGTGTATTCTAGATAATTACGAGTTACATTAAACTCACTGGAACTGGCTTCTACAAATCCCCATGAGGTGAATTTTTAATTTACTATGAAATTTCAGTTTTCAGCAAAATTTCTATGATCCATTAAGATAACCTAGCAAAACATTATAGCATTGGGAGGTCTATGATCATCTCTTGCTTGAAAATGCTAAACAAGTCCTCTTACTAGACCTTTGGGCCCTCATATCCAAAACATAAATATTCTATAATGCTGCCAGACTACACATGAAAAGTTGTGGCAGTCAGCTCCAGAGGCAAGCTTCCCTAACATTGTGTATTCCAGATAATTACGAGTTACATTAAACTCACTGCAACTGGCTTCTAATAGCTGGAGCTTTGCGAATTATTCTTCAATGACTTGCATAACATGTGGTGTGCATTTCTCCTTGTTCGCTTCAAGTCTCTCCCTAAATTTTGCTGTAGGAAAAGGAACTCACTTGAAAATTTCTGGAGTTAGTTCACTTTTTTTTTCTTGTATCTGGTTTACCTTTTTGTATAGAGATGAAATAGTAGTGTTACATAGTATACTTGTTTCTAAATTCTTAGTTGCTAGAGAATATATTCTTCAATGGACTACTGCCAGTATATATATAATTTTTATCACTTGATATAATAGCCATGGGTTGTCTCACCTCTGCTAACTCCTTATTTTACTGTTCAGGGACAAGATGAGCACGCCACAGAAGTATCACGGAAGAGAAATGCAGTAGTTATCAGGGGCAATAGAATAGTCAATCCGGGTCAGCGTCAGGATGACCATGACTTGGAAGCATCACGAAAAAGAAAAGGCAAGTCGATTTCCCTCGATAACCAGGTATGTCCTTGTGTAGCATGTTTGAGATTTTATGTAATGCATTAACACATACTTTAGGCGTTTATTTAAGTTTATGATTTTTTTTTCTATGGTAAACAGCCTCGAAAAAAAAAAAGAAGTAAATGCATCACAATTGTACCACTGCGTAGGAGTCAAAGGTTAACTCCGCATGTGCAAGTTCCATCGCAAAGCCCCATAGAACATGATCAACAAGTTCAGGATCGAAAGAGAAAAACGAAGTCTGTCGCAATTTTACCACTGCGTAGGAGTCAAAGGTTAACTCCGCAGGCGCAAATTCCCTCCCAAAGCCCAATTGGACTTGATCAAGAAGTTCGAGATCGAAAGAGAAAAGCGAAGTCTGTTCCACACGGCAACCGAGTATGTATTTTTCCAAACTATTATTGCTTATTTTATAGTTAAAGTATAGTTGTTTGTCTGGATATTGAGTTAATGATTCTTTTTTTTTTTTTTGTGTGTGTGTGTTAAACAGCCTAAAAAAAAACCAAAAGTGAAGTTGTGCATTTTGAAATTCCAGTGAAACACATCTTTTCGAGTTTGATGGAGAGTCTTAAATCTAAGCAAGAAGTAGAGCAAGATAGAATTGCAAGACGCGCACGACTGCGTATGAATCGACTGCATAAGAATCGAATACTGCATTACACAAAGTTAGTTCTCGCAAGGCGTCAAAGTCCAAGAATTGCACAAGATGGACTCTTTGATGTGCCAGTAATATATGGCTCCCGAAACATAGCGAAAGTGACTGCCTCAAATGGAATTGTGAGGTAATCCTTCAAAAACTCTATTCATCAATTTGACATTGGTTACGCATTTGTTAGGGGTAGGACATTGGTTAGGCATACAATGTATCTGTTAAACCATATAGTTTTGTGAACTTAAGTAGTCAAGCATATCATGTTGTTGGTTCCAGAACTGTTTTGTTAAACACTGCATATTATGTTTTAGGTCGACAGAGAGTTTAGAAGCAAGTGATGAGGAAAACCTGTTCGATGCTCGGTTAACAATACAATCTCTTCGGCCTTCCCCACTTTCTCATGTTGCACGTCAACGAAGATATCGCACATCAGGTACAATGCACCGAAGAATTGTTAAGCGAGCCATGTTTAACGTGCACCAAAGAAATCATCGTCGTAAAAAAGCTCAACCAAATATGACTTCTCATCCATCCAATGCTCAAAAGTTCAGAAAAGCAATGGATGAGATTAGATGGGGTCGATGTGTGGAGTGCAACACGAAGTTTCTTGATATTCCAGCTAAAGGGATTTGTAGCTTTTGTGAGAAAGATAAAAAGAAACATCCAGGAGGAATTTTGTTGTTTAGTAAAGCAAACAACATGGATCCAGGAGATGTGCCAGAGGTGTTGTCTCGATTGACTGATCTCAAGAAGCTTTTGATTGCCCGCGTCCATCCGATGATGTCCATGTATAGAGTTAAAGGACAACAATTTAAGTACGGAGGAAACGTCATCAATTTTGTACAGGCACTACGCCACAGGGACCGGTTTACAACGAATATAGACGTTGCGCCGAATTAAAGCAACGACTATTAGCGTTGCGAAAACGGCGTTACAAATTTTTGGTAACGTCTAATAACGTTGCTGTAATTAATTAAAGCAACGTAAGTTACGTTGCTTCTCCCGTTGCTCTTTTTATTTAAAGCAACGTTAGTAACGTTGCTCTTTTATTTAAAGCAACGTTTTTTATAAATGAAGCAACGTAAGTGACGTCACCACACGTCACCACTTCCGTTGCAATTTTCTTTAGAGCAACGGTTTAGATAATTTAAGCAGCGCTTATAAACGTTGCGGAATATATATTTAGGATTAAAAAAAAATACCAAATATTGTATTAGAAAAAATACTAAACATTGTATTAAAAAAAATACCAAATACAAAAATAAAATACCAAATACAAAAAAATACATGCATGAAGTTAAGTAGAATATGAAACATGGCAAGAGCTTCACACAGTAGAATTCAAGATTGACTTGCTAAAGGGAACGCAGTCATCAAATTGTACTCAATATAATAGATACAAGGGGAACTTACTGCAGTACAGGAAGCGAAAATGTAAACTTTTAAAGCAAGCTAATAACAGACCTCATCTAGAATTGAAAGTGATTAGCCGAGACTGGAGTTCCCGCATCTCAGTTGCTAGGATGGACTTCTCCCCATAAACTTCTCCAGCATGCTGCCAAAACCAGGAAACCATTAAGATCTAAAAATCAAAGTGAATAGTCAAGCATTTGACTACTAATAGTATAACTTAGCCTTGGCTCTTCCTCTTCCATTTTTCTCCCATGAGGATTTGGGCATAATCACAGAATACTATAAATTTAAATTTAACCATGGTTATCATGAGTTGGATTCAGCAACTAGTTCAGCCACCATCTAATACTCACACCAAATCAATACTACGGGTCCTAACTGAATTTGTGTACTTCATATAACGTTAAGAATCAAGTTAACCTCCTCAAAAGAAGGGTGACTGGTTAAAAAGGAGCAAGAAACGTATCAACTCGTTAACCAAGGATATAGGTACCAACAATATCATTTGCTTCTCTTGCATGCTGCACTGGTCAGCAAAGACACAGAACAATTAACAAGGGCAGGCCATACTGCATTACTGCTAGATTTATGATAGGGTTGAAAGTAAAGCTTACCTTTGCGGCACTTGGTGAAGCCAACAATATTAGCAATGCTTAAGGTCAAACATACTCCGACGTCAAGGACATAATCGGGTTGAAATCTTATGACAGAAAATATCCCAGGGAAGATCCATGCAACCGCCTAAACATTGAACAGAGTATATTTAAAGAGTCTAAACTCTGTCATTCTGAAGTTTACAAATTCCACCTTAATGTCCATTCTTGTAGTGCAGTAGTATTCAGAGTAATGTTACACATTCAACTACATGGAAGCAAAATATAACTTACAGTACGGTAGAGTGTCCACCAGAATAGCCATGAATCCATTTAGTTCATCCGAGACAATGATTGTAACCAACAAACAACAAAATACAAGTTAGTTCAATTCCACTCCAAAACTAACACCTCCACCACCAAGGGAGCCTACACTTGCACCACACCAAATCCTCCATCTCCCCTCTGCCCTACACTTGCACCCGCATCAAATCCTCCACCACCCCTGAGACCCACACTTGCACCGCACCTCCACCAACAAATCCACATCCATCTGTACCAAGGTCCAATTGCCACCTCATGCTCCACCATTATGACCTCCACCTCTATAAACCACACCTCCTCCACCTTACCAACTCCACCTCTAACACCAATTACACCACCATCTTCTACACCTCCAACACCAATTGCACCACCATCTTCTACATCTCTTTCACCAATCCAACCCCACATGCCTCTGCACTGCCTCCAACTCCTTTCAACACGTTCAACTCCAATTCCACCTCATGCCCCTGCACTTCCTCTTAACTAGATTCAAGACCTGAAGAGAGCAAGAATGGGTTTCACACTTCTCCAGTCAAGTCTGCCAATCCTTCTTATTCGTAGTCATCAACAAAAATTATCCAGCTCACCCACCTCAAAAACCCCTAAATCATCAACACAACACAGACAATTAAAAACCCCTAAAATCATCAAAAAACCTAAGCACAAGATTAGAATACAAACCCCTAAAACCAGAACCCCTAAAACCAAACTCATTACCAGTGAAATTGATGGTAGCATTAAACATCCAGAATCACAAAAACCTCAAGTCAGATCTCACAATTCCAAACCTAAAATACAAAACATCCAAAATCAATTCAAAAAAGGGGGAAAACGATTGGCACATGAGATTTTCTCAGTACCAACTCCTCTTTCTTTCCATTAACTTCCATTTTTATCGAATGGTTTCGATACCAGAAGCAAAAACTACTTCTTTACCAGTAGTCAACCCCTTCTACAATCAAACGAAATTAATTTTCGTAACCCTACAAATCGAATCAAACTGAAAAAGAGGAGATTGGGAGAAGGGATACAAACAGATCGAGAAGAACATCTACTTCTTTACCAGTAGTAAGAACAACTTCTTTAAGTTTGGCGATATGAACAATCCGATGATGGCTTCTTTGAGATTTCATTCTAGGGTTACGAAAATTTCAAGTTTGATAAATCGATATGTCAGGTACATGTGTTTTGATTAGGATGTAAAGGTTTAAAAGGTTTTGATTGATTTTTTTGGAGAAGAAGGAGATGGATTCTTTACCAGAGAAGTTTTTTTTGGAGAAGAAGGAGATGAGATAAGATAGAAGGAAAATAAGATGCGAAGGAGATAAAACGAAATATATATCCGGAATATCTAATTTCCGGTAAAAAGACAAAATAGTCCTTGCATGCTCAACGGAAGATAACGTTGCCGTGACGTTGCGCAATAAAAAAAAAGTTATTTACAGCAACGTTAAAAAAAATTGTGCAACGTTATTTGACGTTGCCACGTGGGCAACGGCTATTAACGTTGCACATGCGGAAAAAAAAACGTTGGGAATCAGGCCCTGTGGCGTAGTGAGGATGTTAATGAAATTGCAAAGGTTCTTCCGCATAAACCAAGTGACTTGGCTGTGATTTTGATTGTGAAAAGGTCTGGTAGTAGATCGACAAAGGAGTTTGTAGTACGTCGAGAATTTGTTCGACAAGCTTTGTTGTGGTTGAAAGAGAATCATGAGTATTATCGGAATATATAGAAATTAGTGATGTTAATTAACATTGATAATTTGCCTGAAAATGATGTCCTTGATGACCTTCCGTGCATGAATGAAGATGATGACAAGTTGCAACACCAAGACGACGACTACAATGGGCCTCCAGAATTGCAAGAAGAAAATGTTATCCATGTCGATGAATTCCAGACAGCAGGTACAATTCTTTTTCTGTCTTTCTTTACTTTTCACTTTGCTGATTATGTGCTTGTCAATACAATTCTTTTAATGTCTCTTTCTGTTATTACTGAAAGGTTGTCTAACCCATTCATAAACCATGAATATTATTGAATACATAGGAAGCTAAGTCATCATCATTCTCTGAATACATGATTTTGTAGGTACCATGGGTTCATTTGTACAACCCGATCAGCAGAAGTGTATCAGGAGAGCTTTGGATGCAGTCGAAGCAGATAAGACTACTGCGGATGTTCCTATCACAGGTGAAGTTGTAGACGAGTTTAAGACAAACGGTAACATTACTATGGCTTTTCCCACTCTCTTCTCAAAAGGTACTGCTGATCTGAGACAGGATAGACCTCGAAAGGTTGGTGAACGTTAGTATTTTCAACACCTAATTAGATATCACGATGGACGTTTCGCAGTGGATTCCAGATTCCGTTATTTCGCACTCAACTCAGTAACCAGGTGGCACGCGTTGTCTTTGGGATCCGTCTATGTGAAGCTTAATCCACCAGATCGTGACCTCTCAATCGAACAGATTCGAAACATGGTTTGCTCCGGAGACATTAAATTATCGTCGCGTGTTTCTTACTATGCAAAGCAGATTAGAGGTTCAAGAGCTTACTGGTACAGTAAATTAAAAGAACTTGAAGCAATGGTCAAGCAATTGGGTGCACCCACTATTTTTTTCACCCTTAGTGCGGCCGATTTGCAATGGCCAGAACTTTATAAGATTCTTGACCCTGAAAATAGATTAGGAAGTGTGTAAGGGTAGAAAATACCTATCCGATATAAAAGCATCCTAGATGGGCCGTTGTATAAAAAGAATGCAGCCGAGATGTCCTGGATCAACGAGTAACAAAACGGGCGACATAAGAATGAGCGAGTATGGTACCAACGAGTAGGGTATCAGCAAGAGGGGTTTCAACGAGTAAAAGACCTATCGCCATTAGTTAGGTAATAGTTAGGTGAAATTTAGGTGAGCATTTAAGAGAAGTCAGAACGGATATATTGTCAGGTTGACTAGTTGACTCAGTGGAAGACACATCATCAACCTTGTCTCTAAGAAGATTCTCTCGTCTATGTTTGTTAAGTATGGAATGAGCTCGCCGAGGTATATGTGTCGGCGAGTCATGACAAATAGTGTCAGTCTAACTTTGTTTGTATTAGTTGTTTACCACTATGTAAAAGGTCTATAAATAGTGAACTAACCAACTGAGAAAGGGGTTGGACACATTTGGGATTGGTCTGGAGAGAGGAAAAGTATCCTACTTGCTCTCTACAGCCCAAGACTAAAGTTAAGGTTCTTGCTTAAGGAACATACCTAAAGATTAGCAAGGTAATGGAGTGTTGTAATCATACTTATATAGTGGAATCCTTGGATGTAGTCCTTACTTTAAGGGCGAACCAAGTAAATCATCTTGTCAAGTATCTCTAACCCTTATCTCTTTACACTCTTTATATTTGTTGTATGGATGATTGTTTGAGAATGATTGTGTGTATGTTGGAGTATCATATTTGGGTGTACTGTGTAAGATCTAACCATCGGGATTTTACACAGTTACAAAGTGTGGATCCCAACGAAAGAAGGCGGGAAAGGGGAAGACTTTTAAATGAGAACCCGTTAGTTGCTTCTTGGTTTTTGCAGAATAGGGTAGATGTGTTTTTCAGTGAATTTTTGAAGGATGAGTTCTCCGTAGTTGATTATTGGTGGAGATATGAATGGCAGAACAGAGGCAGTGGGCATGTCCATGGCTTCCTTTGGCTCAAGGATAAACCTATTTCTTCTGATGATTTCACAGATGAGGCAGTACGGAAGGTGATGTGTGACTACTTTGACAAGCTTGTGTGCACGACAAACTCCAATCCAGCTTTCAAAATCAACATACATGATCATCCGTGTGCGAAGAAGATTGATGTGGGATCAAATGTCGAAGATGATGACAATGATTACGCTTCTTTGGTTAACTATGTGATGAGGCACACAAAATGTGGAAGCTACTGCCTAAGGAAGAGTAAAATAACAAAAAAACAGGTTTGTCTCAATAGTCACAAAACCCCTATTCTTCGGTTGATTGAATTCGTCACATTACAATTTTTGGAAAGATTTTCATTTCACACAGCTAGAATTACATTCCAATTGACCATTCGTGTAGGTTTGTCGATTCAGATTTCCGAGAGAAATTTCAAATGCTTCTAAGATTTTCGAGGAACCAGCAGACAACAATATGTATAGATTTATCGGTTGTAGAAACGAAACATGGGTGAATTCTCATAACCGATTTGTCCTACAAGCATGGAGAGGGAATATCGATTGGTCTCCTGTAACGACCGTGGATTCCGTTACTAAGTACATTGGTAAGTGTGCAGCAAAGTCCGAACCTGCTTCCAAAATTTTGATTGATACTCTGCGTGGGATTGTTGATGATCAGCTGCGACCTTGTCACGATTCCTCATCTGTTATCAAGCGGCTTTTAATTAAAAGTGCATCAGAGAGGGATATATCCGCGCAAGAAGATTGCCATATTTTGATGAGTTATCCTCTGACAAAATCATCAAGAAAGGTAGTGCTTCTGAACCTCAGCGAGACAAGTTTATTCTCCTCTCAGCTGCGGTGGAAGCGACATGTTGGCAGTGGCGAACACGGGGTAACGAATCCTACCTTCTTTAGACGATACTTGGAAAGACCAGAGAACTTATGGGATATGACTTTGATAGAAGTGGCAAAGACACATCACTTTGATCGTGGAAGGTGGAAGAAATACAGATCCGAGGTTGTTGTCAGGATTATACCTGAAATTGGAGATAAAGTGACACCAAATACCGATCAGTTCGAATTTTTCTGTAGACAACAAGTGTTATTTAAAAGCTGTTACAGAAGTGTGGATGAAGCGAAACGGGGTTACCAGACATGGGCAGAGTGTTATGCCGAGCTTCCCTGCGCAAATGAAAATCAAGATGTTGAACTTCCCATGGTCGAGGATGAATTCAGCGAAGAAATTGAGCCAGAAGAGGAATTTCAAGAGGAATGGATGATTGCGGCAGGAATGAAACCCAATTTTGGGCCAGTAGACGATGTTGATCTCGGATTAAGGTCAATTGATGTCAACCATGATTGGACAGAAGGATTCCGCAGTTTTCCTTTGACCGAGGATCACTTAACATTCACTAGCACATTAGGAAAAACAGGGCATGTTTTACGTTCAAGCACTGGTCCAGATACGAGTATTACTATTTTGTCCGATCAACAAAAAACAGCTCTGAATCTGGTTCAGAAATATCTGAAGGACGGTTTAAGCATCCGTTTGATTGTCAGTGGTGGAGCAGGCACTGGAAAATCTACTTTGATCAACGCTCTAGTTCGTTTAGCAAGAGAGATGTTCGGGAACGACAAAGCTGTGAGGATCATGGCTCCCACCGGTGTAGCTGCTTTCAACATTGGGGGTTCCACCATTCACCATGAGCTTGCCATAACTACTGATATGAATCACTCTTATAAGAAGTTGGAGACGCAACGATGCGGTTGTATGCAGGTAATTTCCCAAACTATTATTGCTTATTTTATAGTTGAAGTAGAGTTATTAGTATGGTCATCAAAATGATTATTTGTGTCTGATTAAAGTGTATGTATGCAGGTCGATTTCGCTGATACAAAGTTGATAATTATTGATGAATACAATATGATTGGCAAACGAATGCTTGAAAACATTGATCTTCGGTGTCGAGATATTTTTGCAACTGATGAGCCGTTTGGAAATGTTTCAATTGTGCTTGTTGGTGATATTCGACAGCTTCCGCCAGTGTTTGATTCTCCGATATATGCTCAAGGCGGCCGAGACAGAGACTTGGAGCTCACTGGCTTTGCTGCATACTCGGCATTTGAGCATTGTGTCCATCTTCAAGAAGTCCGACAGTCGGGAACTGAAGAAAATCGTTATAGAGAAGCATTGTTAAGATTGAGTGATGGGAAATCTACCATACAAGATTGGGAGTTGTTTAAAAGTACAGAATACATGAATCTCACAAGTGAAGAGCAAGAAAACTTCAAGAATGTGATCCGTTTGTTTCCAAGAAAAGAGGATGCTGCTGCTTATAACAATACACGACTTAAACAACTTGGGTATCCTATTGCTCGTGTTTTGTCAGATAATAAGGGTCGAACAGCTGAGAATGCGAGTTCCGATGAAGCTAAAGGTTTGCAAAAAGCAGTGTTGCTGTCTAAGGAATCAAGGGTAATGTTGAGGAAAAATATATGCACAGAATTTGGTTTGGTTAATGGTTCGACAAGAACCGTTGTGAATATTGTGTATGCAAACGAGGAAACATCACCCAATCATATGCCCCTAGCTGTTATGGTGAAGTTCGACAAGTACACTGGTCCATAGTTGTATGAAGAACCGAATTATGTGAATGTGATTCTGATCGTTCCCATCACAACAACCTGGGTATCGTCTTCGGGAGTAACATGTCAGCGTACACAGTTGCCGCTTATCCTGTGCTGGGAAATCACAGTGCATAAAAGCCAAGGGTTAACACTTAACCAAGCAGTAGTGGATATAGGACCAAAGGAGAGTTTTGGTTTGACATTTGTCGCATTATCACGTACAAGAAAACTTTCAGATCTTGCATTTCAACCCATGTTTAGTTTTGAAAGACTAGCAAGAATTGGTGAATGCAAGTCACTTCCAGAAAGGCGCCGAGAGGAAAAGCGATTGCAAGAATTATCAAATGCAACAATGTAGAGTCTAAAATTTATTTACTATTTTGCTTACATTTTTTTTTTGCCTTTACAAATCTTTTGTTCTTTCTTCGGTCGGGCTTATTTCTTTGTTTGATTAAGCGTTTTAGAGTCTGTTTTTCTTTGACTTTTGGTGTTGCTTTCGCTTACTTCCGGTAAACCGTTTCAATATATTATTATCTTTGCCGAGGAAAAAAAAAAACTATTTCTCAACACATTAATGGTCCACTGAGCACATTAAACGTCCAATTTTTAGTTAGGAACCCATAAAAAACAATGTAGTCCTCCACCTTCAAGTAACTAGAGCTCTATATTTCTTGCTTCTTCCTTGATACTCGGCATCCTTTCCACAGTTTGGTCTGATGGATGGGGTGTTGGAGGTCAGACGGGATCGTGTTTAGATAGTCCTCCGTACTTTTATCTATAATTTTACTTGCACTGAAAACAATGTACACCGTCACTAGAATCATTACACTGCCCCAAATATTTACTATTTTATTTCCTCTCTCAAGATTTGTTTTCTTAGGATCAAACTGAAAAATGTCAACTTATCACATGTTGCACAAAAGAAGAAATTTGAGCAAAGGACAAATAGTAAGTACAAGTCGTCTTAAATTCCTTGATGAAACCTGCTTCCTTGAATTGTCTTCCCATCAAACATGGCAGACTTTTTCAGTTGCAAAACACACTTGATAGTCCTTGTTACTTTTCTTCTAGTTCTTCTTCTCACTTTGTATATTTCTCCTTATAACACTGATTTCTTCTTTTCTCCGTCTTCGTCACCGTCTTCCAGTTTATTTCATGAAAGACCAAATAGTTTGTCTCAACCTTCTCTGCTGTTAGCTACAAGTAGTACTGCTAGAGTGAGTATCTTCGTTCTACATAAACCTACTTAGTTAGTATTTTGGTGTACTAATTTGCTTGGTACACCTTGTGTTGTTATTAATGGTTTAATACTTGTTATATATGCAGAAGAAAATTACTAGTGCCGAGATAATTGAAGATGAGCTTGCAAGAGCTAGGGACGCCATTAGAAAAGCAGTACTTACACGTAATTACACGTCTAATAAAGTGGAAGATTTCGTTCCCACAGGAGCACTTTACAGAAATTCATACGCCTTTCATCAGTAAGAAATATCACAGCATTTTGATTCAATACATTTAATATCAACTTTTGCATTGATTTTGAATTTCTTATATTGAAATCGTCTAAGTTCGGTTTTACAAACGGCCTAAAAGCATCAATCTTTCATTTTCATCAATCAGGAGTCACATCGAGATGGAGAAAACTTTTAAAATTTGGACATACGTAGAAGGCGAATCCCCTCTGGTGCATGAAGGGCCGCTTGGTTCGCTCTATGCAATTGAAGGCCACTTTATCGATGAAATGGAGAGCAAGAAAAACCCATTTGCAGCTCAAAACCCTGAAGAAGCTCATGCGTTCTTCCTTCCCTTCAGTGTCGCAAATATGAGAACATATTTTCACACACCCGTATCTAGCTTCTCTGCTCGTGATCCCATGGATCACTTCGTTACTGACTATGTTCGTGTCATATTAGAGAAACACCAGTATTGGAACAGAAGCAATGGGGGTGATCATTTCATGGTTTCTTGTCATGATTGGGTAAGTTTTCATCCCTATTTAGCAAATGTATTGGTTGTAAAATTTGTTGCCTGATATACTTAATAAAATGTTTTTTCTGTGTGGTATACTACAGGCTCCTTATATAAGCAATGCAAATCCGAAACTCTTCAAGAACTTCATTAGGGTTCTCTGCAATGCTAACACGTCGGAGGGATTTAAACCTGAACGAGATGTATCCCTTCCAGAGTTTAAAGTCGAGCAGAGAAGCCTTTTCACCTCAACACAGTTTTTTGCAAGTAGTACTAATCGTTCCATTCTTGGCTTCTTTGCTGGTGGGGCTCATAGGCACATAAGGAAAGTACTACTTAAACATTGGCAAGACAAAGACAGTGAGTTACAAGTTTATGAGTATCTTCCAAAGGGACAAGATTATGGTCGATTGATGGCTCAGAGCAAATTTTGTCTCTGTCCAAGCGGATATGAAGTTGCGAGTCCTAGACATGTGGAGGCAATCCATGCGGCATGTGTTCCCGTAGTTATATCGCAACATTATGTTCTACCATTTAGTGATGTACTTGATTGGAGCCAGTTTTCCATATCAATTACAGTGGAAGAAATACCTCAACTTAAAACAATATTACAAGCTATAACGAATGAGGAATACCTTAAATTACGAAATGGGGTTATACAAGTTCAACGACATTTTACTCTTAATCGTCCGGCGCAAAGGTTTGATATCATTCACATGATACTTCATTCTATTTGGTTAAGGCGACTAAACTTTCATCTACCATCTTTAAT
>JAJJMA010152429.1:0-18656 GCA_023529015.1 Papaver nudicaule
GTTTCGAGGGTGTTTTGACAATCTTGTCCCTCTCTCATTTTTCACCATCTACAGAAAGTCCCCTGGTTAGTGTGGAACAGAAATGTTTCATGCTAAGCACTCAGATGGTGATGGCAACGGTATATGGTTTTCCATCTAATACTAGCACAGGGTCTCATGGACTAAAAAAAGTACATATATGCTGCTAAGATAGGGTTTCCGATTAAAGGGACAATGGCGTTCCCAAGTGTTTGGGGCGCGTCAGGTGCACTCCCCCGTAGGTCTAGCATGTCTGTCTTCCGGTCGATGACCATCGGCCTGACTTGGCCGAGTACTCTCCCTAGGGTTTCTGAACCCGCATGGAGGTGAAGTCACACTCGTGTTTCGCTGGTGATATCATCTAGATAAGAAGGAAGGGTGACGGATTACCGGTTTCTTGGCGTGGGTTCCTCCTTCTCCTCAGGGAGTTTCTGAGACGATCTCGTTCGAGTCCTGTTGATAGACTTTGACTGAGGCCGCGAACATAGTGTCTTCCGTACTTATCTTTTGTGCGTCTTAGTCACGCTCCGTGTACTACGCATCCGATTCCTAGGGTTTCACCCTTGTGTATATATATACAGATGTGTGCGGCAATATTATGATCTCCATTTTCTCGTACTAGTTCCCCTACGTGCTTGCCTCTCAAGCTCCATGGATGGTGATGATTCAGGTTCGTCTTCGCAGGAGAGAGCTTATACTAGACGAAGAGTGGATGAAATTATGGCTGACGAGAGCATTTCTGGTTCATCTTCACAGAGAGGAGCTTATGTGAAGCGGAGAACGTGGATCCCAAGTCCGGTGAGTATCCTGTTGCAGCTTCATTACATGCGTTTTCTATTATCTTGACAAGGGTCATGGTGTTACAGCGCAGGGTCATGGTGACTCGTAGTCGTGGACACTTGATCACCGGGAGGTCGAGTCCTGAGGAAGTCTTCCTGTCCGCCCGGACCTTAGCAGGGAATTCGGTAAGCTTCTTACGTTGGTTTGTCTTTCCTCTCCTTCTATATCCTTCTTGAACACTGTTACTTTCCTCTAGGAGATCCAACCTCGCAAGAAGAAGCGGGGCGTGTCCAAGAAGAAGCAATCCGTTCGGAGTGGATCTCCAACTTACTCTCCTGTCTCTGTAGTTGCTGTGGATGAAGACGACGACGGTGTTGGTGATGCTGATGCTTTATTTCAAGAAGGTTCAGTCCTTGATAACGCCGGTTTGGGAATAGATGAGATCGACTGTTCGCGGGCTGGTCTCCCCTTTGTTCCAGAGATGGTCTCCCTGTCTGAGGAGCAGACGTCTGTTGGTGGTTTCCTTGTACCGACTCCTTACTCAGGTCTCTATGAGAGGATTTGGAGAAGGTATGGTCACATCGCTACCAGTCGACTGATGAAGGATACTCCTGTAATGGTCACTTTGGTCTCTCTGGTCCTTCCTGTGCTTAGAGAGATGGAGGAAGAAAAGCTGCACACCGTGACTCCCGAGATGATTCAGAGGTGGGAGACTCACATATCTGTCCTGGAAGCGATGATGTGTAACATAGGCTGGCTTCGCCAACGTCTCGAGATCGTGAAGGTAGATCGTGCTGGGATGATCTCGAATACCTTTCCTTGTTCGAGAGCTCTTCTTTGCGCCGAACGAGACATGGAGGGATTATCTGACAAGGCTGGCAGAATGTTGAAAGCTATTCAAGCCAAGGAACAAGCTCTGGTCGAAGAATCCAATGAGGTTAATAAGGTGATCGAAAGTTTGAGGAAGAAGAATGACGTTTTTCGGCAGAGGGTGGAGATGCTCTACAATCGAGACTATTCTCTGTTGGATGGCTTGTTTTGAAAGTTGGAGAGACAGAGAGAGTTTTTTTTTTTTTTTTAGACAACAAAAAGACCTCCGAGCATGAGAAGTGTTCTTACTCGTAGTCCTGATGAATAAAATATATTGAGGTTCTCTCTTTTCTTTTTTTTTTTTTTTTGAATGGTTGAACAGTTCCATCTGGAAAGGCAAAGTTTCTCTTCCCTGACTTAAGTCCCCACATGTTTCGTGTCTCTGGATCCGTTCCGATGATTCTTCTGTAGAGGCGATATCGGCTCCCTGCGTTCACGGGGTTACGGGCTTGCTTGGGTAGGATCGTGCTCTGTCTCCTTCTTCCATCGTGCTCGGTAGCTCTTCGTTTGCTAAAAAGTCGCGATCTCGGATTCTGACTTTCTTTTTCTTCACTTTCTCTTTTCTTCTTGTGGCGCCACGGGTAGTGGCGTTCTATGGCGCTGTGGCTCCTCCCTTCTTTTTTTTTTTTCTATTTTGTGTGGCGCCATGAGTTGGGGCGCCACACCATGTATTCTCCCTTTCCACGAGTAGTGGTGCCATGGGGCGCCATGGCGTGTGTGGCGCCATGAGTTGGAGCGCCACACCATGTATCCTCCCTTTCCACGAGTAGTGGTGCCATGGGTTGGGGCGCCATGGCGCCACGTTTTTTTTTTTTTTTTTTTTTTTTTTTTTTTAAGGGTGGGGCGCTGTGGTTCCCCAGCCTTCTTTGTCGGCTTCCTCGTAATGGCTGTGTTTAGGCATAGTACGCCTTCAGCCATTTGCCATTGATGACAGTCCCCTCTGCTTTTCCATCTATGGTGACTATCTTGTAATATCCGCTCGCAGACGCCTTTGAGATAACATAAGGCCCTTCCCAATTTGGAGCGAATTTTGATGCCGTGGCGTCTTGTTGGACGTACTTCGCCGTTTTCAGCACTAGGTCTCCCACTTGGAAAGTTCTCGGTTTCACCGCTTTGTTATAGGCCCGAGAAAGCCTCTTTCGGTACATCTCTGTGTGTTTTTCAGCCTTGGTCCGTCTCGAATCCAGGGAGTCTAGCTCCGCTATCCTTGAATCGGCTATTTCAGCTTCATTCCAATGGATGCCACTTGCCGCTGCAATACGGGCAGATGGTACTTTGATTTCTGCTGGCAATATGGCGTCGGCGCCGTAGACGAGTGAGTACGGTGAAGTTCCAGTGGAGCTCCGTGGGGAGATTCTGTATGCCCATAACGCCATAGGTAGTTCTTCATGCCACGACCTCGGATTATCGTGTATGGTTCTGCTGATGATCCGAATTAATGTCTTGTTGGTACTCTCTGCTTGTCCGTTCCCTTGGGGGTAGTATGGTGTCGAGCAGATGTGTTGGATCTCGTACCTTCGAAGTAGTTTCGCCACGTCTTTGTTGACAAACGGCGTTCCATTGTCTGTGATGATGTGCTTAGGGATCCCGAACCTACAGATGATGTGCTCCTTGATAAATGCCGCAATGGTGACGCCGGTCGTGCTCTTCAAAGGTATCGCTTCCACCCATTTGCTGAAGTACTCCGTTGCGGTGATGATATATTCCTGGTTTTTCGAGGAAGGGGGGGTTGATCTTTCCAATGAGGTCGAGTCCCCAGCTGTAAAATGGCCAGGGGCTACTGATGGATCGGAGTGGTAAGCACGGGGTGTGGATAAGGTTCCCGTGCGTCTGACACTTGTGACATCTTTGTACGAAGGAAGCTGCATCGTCTTCCATGGTTGGCCAGTAGTACCTTTCATGGACTTGTAGGAATAGCTTCCTCTTCCCTTGGTGTTCGGCTTCGTGCATTTCCTTCAGCACCGTGGGGATCTCCTCGCCCGAGAGGCAACGAAGCAAACCTCCTCCGTAACTTTTACGGTATAGTACTCCTTCATGGCAGAGGAACCTCCTGGACCTTTTGATCAGACGGCTAGCCACGTGTCGGTCTTCAGGTAGGATCTCGTCGTTGAGGTACTTGATGAAGGGTTCCCTCCAATCCTCAGAAGGCTGGCACACCAGAGCTTCGGGTTGATGAGGGGGGAGTCTGACAGTTGGAGCAATCCTCTTGCAACGCCCGAGATTGCTCTTCCATTGTTGGCCAGTAGTAGCCAAGCCTTTGGAGTCGCCTATACAGGGTCACCACAAGCGTTTGTCCACAGACCTCATTGTGGACACGTTCGAGCTGTTCTCGCGCTTCGAGCCCTCCTAGGCATCTCGATAATGACCCGTCTGGGTTTCTGTGATATAGTACTCCATGGAAAAGAAAGAAGTGTTTCAACTCTTTTATACTGAGCTTTCTTGTGGAGGTATGATTACCTAGATCTTCGATAATGGGTGTCCGCCAATCGTTGTCGGGTATGAGCTCGCCTTCTGTCAGCCAAGTTGAGGGGGCGGTGCGTCTCCGCACTGTTACAATCTCTTCCTCTCCTTTAAATTGGAGCTTGGATGCCAAGGTCGCCAGACAGTCAGCGTGTCTGTTGTTGGTGCGTCCGGTATGTGTTATGGTGGCGTCGGCGAAGTGATTCAGCAGTCTCTGGGCCTCGGCTCTATGAGGGGCGAGGGTGATTTCCTTGAGAGAGTAGACTCCGTTCATTTGGTTCACTAGTAGCTTGGAATTGCCTCTAATTTCGAGGTGCGCAGCGCCGGCTTGCTTGGCTAGCGATAGTCCTAGGAGAAAAGCCTCATATTCCGCTGAGTTGTTCGTACACTTGAAATCCAATTTAAAGGAATGGGAGAACACTTCGCCTATTGGTGATACTAAAACGACGCCTGCCCCTCCGGTGTTGTCGCTCGGGGTAGCAGATCCGTCAAAGTATAAGAGCCATGTGTCTGCGTTCATCAGTGCTATTTCTGGGAATTCGCCCGGTACTTCTTCGTGTAGAGTTGTTGAGTCTTCCCCCGGGAAGGCAGCGAGGAGGTCGGCCACTGCTTGTCCCTTAATGGCCTTTGGGGACACACAAGCTATGTCGAACTCAGACATCTGCAACAACCATTTCGCTGGCCTCCCTATCAGGGCAGGCTTCGATAGGAGATACTTGATAGGGTCCGCCTTCGCCATCAGGATTATTGGGTTGGAGAGGAGGTAGTGTCGAAGCTTCTGGACCGCGAAGATCAAGGATAGACAGGCTTTCTCGGCCTTGGGGTATCGGAGTTCCGCGTCTTTCAGGGTGCGGCTGATGTAGTACACCGGACATTCGACTCCTCCTTCGTCTTCTTGCGCCAGAAGTGCTCCAATTGCGACGTCACTTGAGGCGGTGTAGAGGAGTAGCGGCTTTGCCGGTGTGGGCGATTTCATCACTGCAGGTGACAGGAGTAATTGTCGTATCTTTTGGAATGCCTCTTGTTGAACATGCGTCCAGGTGAATGGAGTATCCTTCTTCAACAAAGGGGTGAATGACGCCACGAATTGAGCGAGTCCTGGGATGAAGCGTCGGATGTAAGAAACTTTCCCCATGAAACTCTTCAGTTCTCTCACCGTCCGAGGTGGAGGCATGGTGGTGATGGCTTGGGTCTTGGACGAGTCGACTTCGATTCCTCGTTCGGTTACTTGAAAGCCGAGGAATTTTCCTGAGGAGACTCCAAAAGCACATTTCAGAGGATTCATCTTTAGTTTGTATTCCCGACATCTCTCGAATACTCGTCGTAGTACCCCCGCATGTGACGCCCTAGTTCTGGACTTGACAACGACATCGTCTACGTAGTCTTCGACCTCTTTGTGCATCATGTCGTGGAAGATGGCTGTCATCGCTCGCTGGTAGGTAGCTCCTGCGTTCTTCAAACCGAAGGGCATGACCGTGTAGTAAAAATTCCCAAGGGGCGTTCAGAATGCAGTCCTCGGGGCGTCATGCTCATACATCTTTATTTGGTTGTATCCACTGTACCCGTCCATGAAGGAGAACATAGCGTGTCCACTGGTGGCATCCACGAGCATGTCGATGTTCGGAAGCGGGAAATCATCCTTCGGGCAGCACTTGTTTAGGTCTCTGAAGTCAACACAGCAACGTATTTGGCCGTTTTTCTTCTTAACGGGTACGACATTTCCCAGCCAAGTGGTGTGTTGGATAGGTTTGATAAATCCTGCCGCCAGCAACTTCTGTATTTCGTCTTTTATCTGCTCCTCCACGTCGTGCCTGAAATTCCTTGGCTGTTGTTTGACTGGTCTGGAACCTGGGATGATGGACAAGTGATGTGTCACCAGTTTTTCGTCGAGTCCCGGCATTTCCTCGTAGGTCCAAGCAAACGTGTCTTGGAACTCCTTCAGCAGGTCTACGAACTCGGCTCGTTCCTCAGGGGATAAGGTTGAGCTGATGAATATAGGTCTGGGTGAATCGTCCGTCCCGATATTTATGGTTTCGAGTGTGTCTGATGTGGAGTCCGTCCCATCTTGTAGTTGTGGGGGTGCGTCTTGGACTTCATCTTCCACTTGTTGCTCGTTGTAGCTACATTCTCCAGGGTGGGGAGAGCTATGACTAGCCTCCCCTGTTAATTGCTATAATGGGCGGCGGAGGTAGACCATTCTTCCTTTGGCGTCCTGGGTCGTCACGAAGTTTCCGGCTCTCTTGTGAGTCGTCGCCCTGCTATCTCCTCCTCCTCGCTTCGAGTCTCCGTCCGACCGTTGTTGTGTGTTACTCCTTTCCAGGGACGCCCAACTCGGGAGTGGGATGCTGTAGACCTTGTCTGGGCGTTGGGAAGCCTCGTCTTTCGGATCTACAAACTCGGTATCGTATATTGATGAGTAAGGGGAAGGAGATGCAGTTACACGAATGATACCTTCGTTTAGGACTTCTTTCAAGCATTGGTGATAGGTAGACGCGACGACTTTGTTCTCGTGCAGCCAAGGCCTTCCTAATATCATGTGGTACTCCGGCTCTTTCTCGATCACGTGGAACTTAGTCTTCGTGTGGATGGGCCCGACCTTTAACTCCAAACTGATGTGTCCATATGTACTTGTCTTGTTCCCCTCGAAGTCCTTCATCATGATAGGGTGATAAACTACCTGCTGTTTAGGAATCTTGGCAATTCTTAGGGTCTTGAGAGAGACCACGTTGGCTGCAGCTCCGGTATCAACTAGTGCTCTCTTGAACTCCGTGCCTTTGATGTGAGCGGTTACATAGAGGGCGCGGTTGTGTCCTTCTTCAGCCAGCATGTCCTTGTCGGTGAAAGTGATGTCATGTGCCTGTGCGTCGACCGTTAAGGACATCTCAGAAATCATAGGTAGAGTTGGGGCGAGATTGGCTTCGAAAGCGATGCGGTTGAGGGCCTCGAACGTGTCGACACGCTGTCCTTTCGAAAAGTGGAGGGTCTCGCATAGTCTTTCGATGAGGAGGGTGGCCTCCTCCTTTGCAGATTTGTCGTAGGCGGTGAAGCCCCCGATGTGGATTGTTCCGTTAAAGTGTGGTTCTTGCGCCGTCATCTCCCGGGGTAGACGTTTCCTCATGGATGACCTTCCGGGACCGAGAGAATGATCTCCCACTGTGGTCGCCAACTGTTTTTACCTGCAAAAACAAGTGTACCGTCTCTGGGTACTTTCGTAGTGCTCGGAGATCAAAGTCGAACAAGGCAAGCCTAAACCACGGATGGCCGTTCCCACCTTGCTTCGGTCACAGAGAGGATAGAGGTTGGTCTAGGGAGGGAAACAGCGAAGAAACTTGAGATCAGGTTGAAGGTGAGTTTTTGGGTGTTTGAGTTCAGGATTTCCGTCGTGAAGTCGACTGGAAATCTCCAAGGCTAGAACGAGTTTAGATTCTCAGGTGTTTTTCTCTGAGGCTCTGTGTGTTTTCTCGGTGTTCCAATTTTTCTGAATGTTCTGCCTTGGAAGATAGAGGAAGCCTCTATTTATAGTTTGAACTCACCCTGATCTCTCGACAGAGAAGGTGGAAGTCGTGGAAGAGTGGAGGAGTGGAGGACATGCGTTGGTTTCCGTAACTGCCTGAGTCGTGTGGAACATGCCCACTCGTGCCATCTTCCCTTAACTTCCCACTATCTCCATCAGTTTCTTTCAACTGCCGTAGACCGCCAGACCAATACCCCTAAAGTTATCCCCCCGTGTGATGTTTTGATGTCTCGAGTGAGTGATACGCGGGTATTGCGTAGTTGAGTTGAGTAGAGTCGTATGACTAAGTGTTGTGTAGTTGCTTTGAACCAGGCAATATTGCGTGGCTATGGCCATGATTTTGGCCAAGAGTAGGTATAGCGCCATGGCCTTTTGGCCAGGGCAAAACCTCTTGTGGCGCCATGAATATGGCGCCATGGCCGTGTTTTGAACATGCTATGTATCTTATGGCGCCATGAATACGGCGCCATGGCCTTTTGGCCAAGGCAAACTAACTTGTGGCGCCATGAATATGGCGCCATGGTCCATGGCCGTGTTTTGGATGTGCCATGTATCTTGTGGCGCCATGAATATGGCGCCATGGCCTTTTGGCCCAGGAATAATCTTGTGGCGCCATGAATATGGCGCCATGGCCCATGGCCAAGGAATAATCTTGTGGCGCCATGAATATGGCGCCATGGCCCATGGCCAAGGAGTAATCTTGTGGCGCCATGAATATGGCGCCATGGCCCATGGCCAAGGAATAATCTTGTGGCGCCATGAATATGGCGCCATGGCCCATGGCCAAGGAATAATCTTTGTGGCGCCATGAATATGGCGCCATGGCCCATGGCCCATGGCGTGTCTTGGACGGGCCATGTATCTTGTGGCGCCATGGCCTTTAGGCCAAGGCATAATCCTTATGGCGCCATGAATATGGCGCCATGGCTTTGGCATCTGGCCAAGCTTAGCTTTGCGGCATCCTGTGCCTTAGTCGTGGTGTGCGTGATTACGCTACAACCCGTTTTGAAGTCATGGCATGCTTATCCATGGTACGCTAGACCACCCTGAGTTTGGGATTGGGTCCGCTTAGGCCTTTTTAGGCTGGTGTATGCTTCTCAGAGAGCTCTGGACCGGCCTGGAGCTTCGATATTCCTGAGGTTTGCACCAAGACTCGTGCATTGAGTCGTGTTTTAAGAGGAAATCCATGAGGATACGTCTCTGTTGATCTTTCACCGTGTACCATCAAGCGAGGTCTGGCTCTGAGCTGATCAATGGGTTTAATATGTTGGTGAGATCGTTAGTACTGCTCTATGATATTACCTTCTCCACCGGAGTTATAAGAGAGAGCTCATAGAGAGTTTATTTGGCTCATGGAATGGATTGCACTCTGAGCTATAGAGATGAGCCTGAATAGGCGATTGCCTTTAATAAGGCAAGGTTTCGAGGGTGTTTTGACAATCTTGTCCCTCTCTCATTTTTCACCAACTACAATAGGTCACTCGACCAGTTTGGAAACAACAA
The DNA here is from genome assembly GCA_023529015.1 of Papaver nudicaule. Lineage (NCBI taxonomy): Eukaryota > Viridiplantae > Streptophyta > Magnoliopsida > Ranunculales > Papaveraceae > Papaver > Papaver nudicaule. The sequence goes on from JAJJMA010152429.1 coordinate 9,146, forward strand.
CACAACAGTTCAAGTTCAGCAAGAACAAACAGTTTAATTCAGTGCAAGTTCAATCAATCAATCTTATCGATAATTGATTAACTCTTCTCATTTAACATTTAATATCTAGTGAGATCTGAATATCCATTCTTTTAGCAATATCAATCTCAACATCACAGAAAATCACAACAATTCTCTGATCTCATCTTTCTCTGCTTCCCTCCCTAAACCAACCCTATATCCTCTTCTTGTAACTGAAGCAATACTCGAACTGCCATTTCTTGGTTTAGGCGAGTCTTGTTCGATCTTGACCTCTCGAATACCATTACAATCTTTTATTACATCATCATACTTCACACTTTACCCCTCAGATTCTCTTTATTGTTTTACACCTAAAACAGAGACAAGTATGGACTTGAGATTGAACGAATTAAACCGGCTTCTTGTAACTCGGATATTATCTTCTCTATTTCAGCCTTTTGAAAATACAGATAACGATATGGTCGCACATTGATAGGAGAAGAATATGGAGCCAAAGGAATATGGTGATCATGCCAACGCTTAGGAGGTAGTGATGCAGGTGGCTTGAAAATATCTGAGAAACTTGAAATAAGGTCGCCAATTTCAGGAGGTATAGCTGAAACACTTGTGGATCTCGATGGCGTAGATGTACACAACTGAAAAAGAACTCAATATTCTTCACGGCATATAAGTCGCTGCATAGGGATGCTGTCCAAAACCATGACAGTGGATGAGTTATCCCCAACCAATGAGAAAGAACGTATTCCTAACTTAAACTTCATGGTTAAGGTTGTGAAATCCCAAGAAATCTCTCCTAAAGTGCGCAACCATTGTACGCCTAAAACTATATCACACCCAGTGATACCTAAAAGGTAAAACTCAGTTGAGAATATATATCCATGTAAGTCAACACAAACATTTAAACAAGAGCCATGGGTTTGTAAAATGCCACCATCACCGATCATAAATTGTAAAGGAACATTGTCTAACTGAGTTGGGTACCCACACTGCTTAGCAATCGAAGGATGTAGAAAATTATGGGTTGAACCTGAATCTATTAGAACTATGATACGACGTCCCTTAAGATAACCAGTGATACGCATAGTTTTAGGTTGTACAGATCCCATAAGTGAATGTAAGGAAATTGTTGGTCCGTTATCTATTGTCTCAACATTCATGTCTGTAGTATCATCTTCACCACTAGAAGCCATGTCAATTTTCTGTAATGGTGAGACCAGGAGCACCTTCCAAAACCATTAATCGAGGCTTGAGACAAACATGTCCAGGTTTGTAGGTCTCATCACAATTGAAACACAAACCTTTTTCACGACGTTGTTTTTGTTCAGTCCATGACAATCTTGTAACACCAGGAGGTAAACCAAGCCTTGGAGCTGGTGGTGCAGCAATAGTTGGTAAGGTTCTTGGCATGGAAGTACGATAAAAGGACTTTGTTTCAAGTATCACTTCTTCCTGGTTAATACCTTGCTCAAAAGCGGCCGATAAGGTTATAGGATTATGAGAGAAAACATCAGCACAAATATCAGCACGAAGGACGGATAGAAAAATACTGATTTGGTAGGATTCAGGCATCTCAGTCACAAAATTCAATAACTTCTCAAATTCAGTGATATAGTCGTGAATAGTACCTTTTTGTGCTAGCTTGGCCAAGGTGCTGCACGGATCAACATACTTTCTTGAGCTGAAACGACTCCTTATAAGGCGAGAAAATTGTGTCTAGGTTAGTTCTCCCAATGTCCGAGTGATCCAGCGATACCAAGAGATTGCATCACCGTCAAGATTAACTGCTGCCATTGGTACCTTCTTAGAACTGTGTACTCCATACAGTGAGAAGTATTGTTCAGCCTTGAAAACAAATCCCTCAGGATCATTACCAGAAAACATAGGAAACTTTTGATTGATGGAACCCCCTTTGACAATTGATCCCATTGTTTCAGCTTCAGTTTCGATTTCATGATTAATTGTATTATCTTTCACCTATTCCGGACCAGTCTGTAGTGCAAGACGAGTTGCAATAGCTAATAAGATTTCATTAGTAACCTTTATGTCTTCCTCTGTAGCCTTTTGATCTTGTTCCATCATTGTGATTAGGGTATGAATAGATGTGGTGAGTTTACCAACTTGGGTCTCCAATGATTTAACTGTCATCTTCAACAAGTGAGTAATAACAAGAAGAAAACAATCTGGAAGAGAAAAAAAAAATAAAAGGGATTTTTTTTTAACTGAATATGCGGAAGATTATTGAGGGGAAAAAAAAATTTAGGGCATGAAGGGTGGTCTCAGATCGAATGCTCTGAACCAGATGATAGGATTCTAGACTGAAACAATAAAGAACAATGAAAAACAGTAATGTGATCGGTTGATTGGAGATCAGCCACCTTAATCTTTTGTTATGGAGATTAAACCACCTTGAATAACTTGAATTGATTGATGAAAATCTAGGTACACAGCAGGAGTTTATATAGCTTTTAGTTCTAGACAAATATGGAAAAACTAACTAGTTAAGGAAACCTAACAGATAACAAAATAAGGAAATACTTGAAAGCTAATATAGTAAACTAGTTAAGGTAACGGTGTCGGTGTCCTAACAGTTACTCACATCCATGTAAGTTAAATTTTCAAGACTACTCAAACTATCAGGTAAAAACCCCACCAGCTGATTATCATTCAAAACAATCTCTTGTAATTTGGTATAATTCCCTACAGAATAAGGAATCATTCCAGATACATGATTATAACCTAACCGCAACGAAATCAATCCGGCCGCTTCCCCAACACTATCTAGGATTAAACCCGTAAAGTTATTCGAATTTAGTAAAAGATACTGCAGATTTTGAATATGAAACAAAAATTCAGGCAATACACCACTAATAGAGTTTTCAACAGGAGAAAAGTAACTCAATTAATTCAAATTCCTCAAAGTTTAAGGAACTTCACCAGTACAACCATTTGAAGATATATCCAAGTATTGAAGATTACTGCAATTTCCTAACTCATTAGGAATTGTACCGGATAGAGAAATGATACTCAAATCAATAGTTTCAATGTATCTTAGGTGTCCAATTTTTGGTCCTAATTGACCCGAAATGGCATAGTTAGATAAGTTCAAATAAATCACATGGTTTTTGATGTCACACTGAATACCTAACCAGTAACAGGGAGTTGAGTTTGATGAATTCCAGCTTGAGATGTTGAACAAAGAAAGTAAAGCTTTTCCTTCTGAATTCAAAGCAGAAGGAAAGAAATAGTAGTAGCGAAGAAAATGAAGTAAAAGAAAGGAATGAAAAGCGAAGCCGTGGAAATGAAGAGTGAAATGTGAAAGTGTGATTTGGGAACGGAACAAAATAATGGGGTTTAAAGGCTCTTTACCTTTCTTCTTGTTGGAACTTGGAAGCTCAGTGTGAAGTGGGAAGAAATCTGCTTTAAAGTGTGAACTGACCTTTGAGGAAAACATGATAACCGACGAGGATCTGTCTGGGTTTATTAGTTTGTCTTCTTCACTACTTTGTCTGTCAGAAGGAAAGAACAGTTGGACGTTTCGTTTTCATTTCTAGTAACTAGGTTCGGATTATTGTTAAGTGTCCATTAAAACAACAATCTAAGTAACCTTTCGTCGTTGGGGCATACCATATTCTGTAGCTCGCCTACCGAGTAGTGTTAACTTCCGATCCTCATAGCTCATCCCGATTCACCTGTTATCCGCTTCACAAACCCAGACGTCACGAGGTTGAGAGTCTTTGAGCCATGAAATCGGCTTGATTTCCTTTTCTTTTAATCATTTTTGTTTGCAGTCTTACATGTTATGCATCATAATCTGATAATGTCTTTCTAGTTCTTGCTCTTTTTGTAATCAGTGATTTCTTTCCTATCATCTTTCTTTTTTTTGCACAACTTATTGGTAGCTAACATGATTATTATGGCCTAAGTGTTTTTTGCAGTCTCCTCTCACAGTGCTCAAATGGAAATCTTTCATATCTGATACCACGTATTCAGTATGATCCTTCTCATTTCAGTTTTAACACAACTGGTTATAATCCAATTATCCATGGCAGTTTTGCAAACAAACAATCCTGGTTTGTCTCATATCAGTATGCAACAGTTTGTCCCATGTAATCATGTTTATGAAGTCTTCTACAACAACTCCATGAAGCTACAATCAGATGAAGAACCCCATTATCATCAATCTCAGTATTATCACTCAGTAAAACGAGTTGAATCGTTCAGCATGGAATCGAGCCAAAAATTCAAAATACAAAATTTCCAAATTCCGTCATTTCTGATCCTAATTTTTAGGATCAGAATCATTCCCGTAAATCCCGATCTTTTAGTTGGAAAGTATACACAATATGGCCAACTCACCAATCTTAAATGCGAAATATCTTCATATATCTGTTACTCTCAGGGTAATTTAAGCACATGGTATATATCCAAATGTGGCATCAAAGGTTACCAAAGCAAAGAAAACCTAAGATATTCTCGAGTTATAGTCCTCAATATTTTTTGGGATTCATTATTATCCAATGAAACAGCTCAATGGTATAACCTAAAGCATATAAATCAGACGCATGAAAAACCCTACTGCATATCCATCTTCAACCTTCAGGAAAAAACTCTCATAATTCCAATCTTTCTCATAATGTCTCACACAAATGATAACACTGTTTCCACCATCACCTCTCAGATGCAGCTGACTAACATAAGAGGAATGGATGCAAGGCAGATACGAAGGGTTGTTGGCTCAACAAGAATTATTGAAAGCTCAACGTCACAATGGACCTATGCACTTATTGGTAAGATGGTGACGGATTTGGATATTGATACTAAGGTGGTAAGAGAAGAAATGAACAGGTTATGGAAAAAGTATAGAAATAAGGAGGTACGGGTTGTGGGTAAGAACTTATACCTTTTCAAGCTAGGTTCTGAAAAAGAGATTGATGATATTTTGAATGACAATCCTTGGAACTTCCTTCAATATCATTTGAATCTCCAAAGGTTTGCCACCAATATCAAGTTTGAAGACTATGTGTTTACACATCAAGAGTGGACGGTGAAGTTTAAAAATCTCCTTCTTGAACATCAAAGCAAGGAACTCATTGAAGATGCCTATGATGAATTGGGGAAATTGGTTCTCACCATTCCAAGGAATTGCAAGCCATGGGGGTATAATATCATTACTGCAAGAGTCATCATTGATATGAGAAAACCATTACTGAGAGGTGGATGGTTTTTGGACGCAAGAGGGGAAAGAGTCTGGCAAATATAACATTAGGAAAGGCAACCACATTCCTTATGTGATAGATGTTTCGCTATCATTCATGATGAAGCTATCTGCAGAGATGTTTGTGAAGATATGATACTCAGGCGTATGAATGAAGAGGAATACCTTTAACACTACCATGACATGGCTAGACGATATGGGTTAGAAGTCTCTGATAACATCCCAAAAATGATTCAACTGAATGCTGATGCGATTAAAAAGATGAATGAGCAGAACATAAATGATGAAGGACAAAAGAATGGAAAACGATCTAGAAAATCAGATAAGAACCAGGGTCATGCTGATGGAAGAGAGACACCATTACATGGGAATACTGAAGCTACTATAGATGCAAATGAACTATCTGGTGCTGAGGATATGGAGCATGACCAGTTTAATGAAGGATCGGGGGAAGCGAGCATGAACACTGAAGAGGAGACTCCGATCCTGGTAATCCCAATCATCCAGCTTTCATTACTTTCATAAGCTTCATAAAGTCATTGATTTTGCATCAAGTTAATTTAGGTTCAATTTCACATATCATATTTATTGTGTCTTAATTACTATTTCTCGTCATCATTGGTTTTATTTCTCATAATTAACATTCAAATTTGAGCCAGCAAATCTGAGTATTAATTACATTGGTAACTGTTTAGAGCCAAGTAATAATTACTCATCATTTGAAGTTGGTAATCCTCATTTTCCAACCATCGACATTTATTGTGTACACTGTATTCATTTAGGCAGTCTCTCATCATCATCATTATTTCAATCATTGCATTCAGTTGACTCCTTTTTTAAAACATCCAAACTTTATACATCTCATCTTGTATTGGTGTCACACTACAAGATAAAATATAAGAATTGTATCCTGGAATGTCCAAGGCCTAGCAAAAAAAAATCACAAGAGACCAATTAGCCACATTAGTAAGAGCACAGAATCCATATCTAATTTTTCTTTCTAAAACAAAGGTGGAGGAAGATAATATGATTAATGTTGCAAGATCTTTACATTACTATCATTACACCTATATTAACACAGTTGGTCTTGCAGTTGGATTAATTCTAATGTGGAAAGATGGAATTTCTTGTGATATTTGTCCTGCTTTCAACAACATAATTCATGCATTGATTAGGCTTCATCCAGGAAAACCTGAAGTACTTGTCTCTTTTATGTATGGATCTACCTATTTAGATGTAAAAAAGGTTCAATGGGAGTTTATGCAAGACCTTAGTGAAAACCTAAGGCAACCATGGGTAGTTTTAGGTGATTTAAATGTTCATTTACATAATATTGCTCAAGCCTCTTCTGCTAGTTATGATGATAAATATGTTCAAGATAAAATACAAGTGTGTGGTCTACTTGACCTAGGCTATGAAGGCAGGGATTTCACTTGGTCTAGCAATAGGAACTGGAATCGGGAAAGCTAGGATAGATTATGCTTTGGGTAATAATGAATGGTGCATTCACTTTCCTCATGCTAAACTCTTGCATCTTAGTCAAGCTGGTTCTGATCACTATCCAATTATGCTACTGTTTTTGCCTGAAAAACACTGTACCGTCTCTGGGTACTTTCGTAGTGCTCGAGATTAAAATCGAACAAGACAAGCCTAAACCAAGTCAATGGTCGTTCAAGTCTTTCTTCGGTCACAGAGAGGATAGAGGTTGATCTAGGGAGGGAAACAGTAAAAGAAACTTGAGATCAGGTTGAGGATGTATGTTTCTGGGTGTAAGAGTTCAAGATCTCCGTCGTGAGAGTGACTGGAAATCTCCAAGGCTAGAAGTGTGTTCAATACTCAGGTGTGTGTGCTCTGAGGTTATGGTGTTTTCAAGTGTTTCTGAATGCTTTAGTTATTATGTGGTGTTCCGTCTTGGAAGATAGAGGAAGCCTCTATTTATAGTGTTGAACTCATCCTGATCTCTCGACAGAGAAGGTGAAGCCGTGGAAGAATGGAGGAGTGGAGGACATGAGTTGTGCTCTGTAACTGCTAGAGTCGTGTAGAACGTGTCCACTCAGCACCACCTTCTCGTAACTGTCCATCATCTCTATCAGTTTCTTTCTAACTGACGTAGACCGCCAGCCAATACCCCTGAATTTATCCCCCCGTGTTTTGAAATCTCGTGTAATATGCAGATGTTACATAGTTGCGTTGAGCTAAGAAGCGTTGCGTGGCCATGTCTCTATGGCCATGATTTTGTCTAAAATAGGTGTGGCACCATGGATATTGTGCCATAGCCTCGTGGTAGGAGCCTTGGCCTTGGCTAAGGCCAACAATCTTGGTGCCACGAATATGGCGATATAGCTTTTATAGCCACGGCCTTGGCTCTGGCCAAGGCCAGAAATGTATGGCGCCATGGCCGTGTGGCCACGGCCTTGGCCACTAGCCAAGGCCAATCTTTTGTGGCGCATTTATGCCACACCACTGCGACTATGGCATGTTTGTGCACTTGGGCTATGGCGTAGTTTAGGTCATGGCATGCTTATCCATGGTATATTAGGTCATTCTGTGTTTAGATTGTGGCTTTCCTAAGTGTGTTTAGGCTGTTGTATACTTCTCAGAGAGCTCTGGATAGGTCTAGAGCCACGATGTTTCTGAGGTTTTCATTGAGACTCAGGTATCGAGTCGTATTTTAAGAGGAAATCCATGAGGATGCGTCTCTGTTAACTCTCCACCATGGTACTAGTAAGAAATTTAGTTCTGATGTCGAGGAATTCGAAGAGATGTCAACATGAAGTAAATTGGTGGTTTTATGAGTTGGTGGGATTACTTAGCATTGCACTATGATATTATTCTCTCCACCGGGAGTTATAAGAGAGAACTCATAGAGAGCATATTCAGCTTGCAGAACAGGTTATATTCTGAGATATAGAGATGTGCCTGAATAGGCAATTGCCTCTTGGCAAGGTATAATTAGAGAGTCGTTTTACATTTTTGTCCCTCTTCTATTTTTCACCATCTACATTAAGTCCCCTAGTTAGTGTGGAACAGTAATGTTTCATACTAAGCACTGGATGGTGAAAGCAATTCTAATGAGTAATGACCTTAGGTTTTCTGTTCAATACTAGCAGAGATTTACAAAGGATCAAAGCTTAGTGCTAACGACCATGAATTAAAACTAAAGATAAGTTTGTGTGCAAAATATAGATGTGTTATAGCACTACACCATATTTTGCTGGACGGAACGAACCCAGGTACGTTGCTATTCCTGGTCGCAACGGTGGCCAGCTGTTCCAAAAGGTGGTGTAACAAATTTTCGAAACGGCATTGTTAACGTTACGATTTTTGGGCCGCAACAGTTTTCGCAACGGCCCAGTTTCCGTTGCAGCCCATTTATGATGGAACGCCAGCAGAACCGTTGCGATTTTTTTTACCAAAGTAAAAAAAAAACAGGTCAAAGAAGACCAACCTTGACTTTGACCTAGTCAATCTTTGACCTGGTCAAAACAAGCTCAGTCATAATTGACCTGGTCAAAACAGTGATCTCCTGAGCCACAAATACGATTTCCTAAACCATTCAATCCATTTCTTTACCACAAATCATACATGTTTCAACATCAAAAAAAGTAATGCACATATACATGTTTAGGGATACATGTTCAAACATCAAGACTGACTCCAACAAATGCACCTTAATAGATTGTTAAAGCTACACACTTGAGTTTGGAATCAATCACTACTTAACATTATTCCTATAATGTGAATACAGAATGTACTAAATGATAGAAACCTATGCAGATCCTTACATCATCATAATTGAAGACACGCAAGAGCTCTCGCCCTGCTTCATCTTTTCTACAGTTTCTTTCACCTGAACAGAGACACAACCAGAAAAACATTCTTACAATCACAAAGAAAATTGGAATTTTAATACATCATATCCAATCTATTTGGCTTTTAAGGAATTTCATAGCTATAGTATAAACATATAAGATTCAAACGAGAACATTCGGAAAGAGTATATACCACAAACGGCCCTATCGACTGCGTGAAGTGTTGGAATCCGATAAAATATTACCCTTCTCCCTGTTCCGATAAAATGAAACAAATTCCAGAACTTTTTCCCTGCATGAATTACAACATTTATATTATAAATTCAATTTTAAGACTAAATGATATGAATTTAAGAAAGGGCTGCAGTACCATTTTTGGTGTAGTCACATCTGTAGCTGTTACTAACCCAGCAAGCAAGTATCTGTACTTCAGGAGTGCCAAGTGGTGCCATTGGAATTGAGA
>JAJJMA010152436.1:0-27765 GCA_023529015.1 Papaver nudicaule
TTTTATTATGAACAATGCATTAAGGGTTTGTAATCGGACATTGAACAGTGTACTAAATTTTATGGTTACTTTATCTTTAATTTGTGATGATCCGAGCAGGAAAATGTTGTTTTCTTTTTTAATATTCTATAATATCTTTTAGTAAAATATATAATTATTTTTGTTACTATTTCTAAAAAAAATTGGATTTTAAAATATTTCCTGGTCTCATTTATTTTTTTGGTAAATTTTAAATGGTGGGGCCAAAATCAACCAGAAGCTCCGGTGAATGTGAGCAATTAAAATAACTCCGTTATTATATATATAAACTAGTTATAGAGGATGTCTTCCCATAGTGCCACATAGGAAATTTACACAGTCACCATTGGAGAAGCTCTTATAGACTATAGAGCATGCCGCTTGTCCTCTGCATACGTTTATCTATAAATTATACTACTGCTTAATTCAAGAAATCCTGGCTAAATTTGGCCCCACTGGGGAGTATTTGGCCCCATAGAATTTTAAACATATCCATTAGAGGTGGTTATGGGACAACTAAAAAAGTGGCGAAAATACCCAAATGCCGCCACAATAACTTCTCTAATTAAACCCCAAAACTTAAACCAAATTTCATTCTACGTTTGCCGATTCTCTTCTTCTTCTACTTCATTTTCAAAACCAAAACATCGTCGATTAATCGACGATTTCTAAAAAAAAATTGCGATTAATTTCTATAAAACGCGATGAAACGAAAGAAGAACAAAGGACCGGACCCTAGAACATCCAAAGATTCAGGAATCGACGTAGACAAAGTTTACGAAATTTCTTCGTCGACGTCGATTACGAAGAGAGCGGGTAAAGAAGAATTACAAGCTCTTAAAGAGAAGCAGGAGAAGAAGAGCCCACCACTTGTGATGAGAATGAGGTATTTCAACTAACCCATTTGAAATTTGGTTGATTATTCACTCGAAATTGATGGTTTTCAACCCGACAGTTCGCAACTGTTTCCCATAATCGTTCTATGTTAGTGTCAATATCCAATGATTTTTCATCGTGTTCATCTTCTGAAACTACAACGGAACAACATTCGTTGTATGTTTTTATGATTTTAAACCGAATTATTATCCGTCGTTTTATATTCAATTTCTTATAAACAGATTATGTTTTTCCTCTAAAATTTAGAAATTTTCCTTTTCGAATTCTAGGGCACAATCGTTACAATTGTATATGAATAATCAACGAAAGAATTCACCATAATCGTTTCATATGTTGTGTTTAGTAAGCCGATAGCAGATGTTTATCGTTATATATGTTGTCTTATTTAAGCCGATTGCGTTAATTTTTCACTCTAAAAATTCCCAAAGTTTCTCAGCCTTAATCGTTGATTGCATCCATGTAAATAAACCAACTGATTTGAGCCAGAATTTAATCGGTTAATGTTCATAAACATGTTCACCGTTTATTTCTTTCTTTCACAATCGTTTTATGTATTGGATTTTGTGTGCCGATTAATTTAGTAGACAAATCTTGATTCTCCTGTAACTCCTTAATCGTTGGTTATAAACACTCAAAGCAGCCGATTGTTATAAGTACGAAAATATAATCGGTTTATTTTTCCCCCAATGTCCACCGTTTTTTTTCTTATGTTGACAATCAGTTTATATTTCATGTTATTTGAGCCGATCGTTTTCTGTGTAACTGTTAATTTGTTTCTTGTTTTGTGTTGTAGGGAGAATATGAAGTCCAACACACCCCAGTCTAAGGTTAAGGAGGTTGTAAAGAAGAATAGACAAGATCTTGTTGCAGATCCTGCCGCCACACATGTTAGTTTGGGTTCCCGTCGATAGGGTGGTCCACCTTTGAGTGCGGCCAGTCGTAAAGATGCTACACAGCTTAATGTCGATCAACCCATCTCTGAAACAACAGCACGTGCAGTTGAAGAAACACAATAGAAAAAAGCCAGCAGATGCAACTGATGTTCAATAACCAGCGGGTGAACAATTGGCTGTCCTAACGGCGGGGGGAAGAGCCCGAGAATGAAGCACTTAAACAATCAACACAACCGTTTCAAATAGTACCGCCTCAAAAACCAATACAACCAGAGGGTGCACAACAGGGGACTCAACAAAAGGGTGGACAACAGGGGGCTGAACAAAAGAAGGAAAAGAAACAAATAAGGAGTTACATGCCAGCCAAAGAGCAGATGTTTCCCGACGAGGAGCTCGATAAGCCTTTGGATAAAGGTTACGTCATATGGGGCTATGTGGGTAGTTGGGCCAATATCGTCTACAGAACCATTGTAAGTATCTCATTTAATTTGTTTTTTCTTCATTTATTCATCCACGATAACTCAATTTCATGTTACAAAACATTGATATATTTTGTAGGACCACGAGGATGCAATACATCTTCTCAAAGTCAGAGTCGGGAAATATGCTTAAGTGTCCCTTGGAAAGGGTAGGTGCACGCTCTGGGGATCTGGAAGAATTGAAGAAGTGGTTAGCTAGCGGTGAAGCCCCTGAAGTAGTCGATATCGTCAAGAACTCGGGGTTGTATCCTGCCATTTTCAATACTTCCACCATTGGATATGACAAACCACTTGTTTCTGCCTTCGTTGAGAGGTATTATGCGAGACTGATACTATGCACTTCCATTTTGGCGAGAAGGGCATCACTCCGGATGATGCTCATGAGATTACAGGTCTAAGCATTGAAGGCAAATCAGTTAGGAGCATCGACTTTATCAAGGACATGGACTTCCTCAAGGACGTGGAAGGCGTACCTGAGGTCTCCGCCTTCGCCAAGGACCTTGACTGGAAGCTTATCTATGTTTTTACTGAAGCCAAATGGGGTTGGACAGGGCGAAGACCGATAAATAGATGATGTCTGGAAACCAAAGGCATAAGATATTCCATCTGAAAATCTCTAAGGGACCAATTCAAGGGGACTCTGCAGCTTCAGGAGGAGGGTAAGTTGGATCCCAAGCGGGTCAAGCAACAGCCACTGCGTACATTCTCTACATCTTCGGAAGTGTCATATTCCTCGACACATCTGGTTCTCGGGTGAATGCCACATATGTGCAGTTTTTGGGTGACTTGGATAGGTTGAATGAGATCTCATGGGGCACTGCTTGTCTTGCATTCTTGTTGAATGAGATGAGAAAAGCTTCTAGGGCGGAGAAGGATCAAATTGGGGGCAGTATTACTCTACTTCAGGTAATCCATGTACATTCATTTTTTGTCATCCTATTTGTGGTAGTATACTTAGTATCTTATACTCCCATGCTTCACTTTTAGGCGTTCATATATTTGCACTTCCCAGAGTTTGCCGAAAGGGTGCAGTTGAACCCTGATTGGAGAAAGGGTGAAGGTACTCACTATCTAGGAAGCAAATACATGTACAACGGGAAGCCCTCGGGACAAGGGCAATAATTGATTGATATTAGGACTCGGTTGGACAACTTGCCTGTGGAGAAAGTTGTCTTCGATCCTTACATTAAAAGGACATAAGAAGGACAGAGTGTCAGTAGCCGCTTACAAAGGTACTTTGGTCCATTGTTTCACCCCACCAGATATGTTTTCTACAATCCGACGAGAGTGGCTCGTCAATGTGGTGGTGTACAAAAAGAACCAACTGAGGTAATGTTCGGATTGGGTGCATTAGATCAAGAAAAACATGTCTCCTATTATCATGCAATTGAAGTTGTGCACACATCTCCTTGTACATCCACTGATTGGGACAATAGAGGTGAGCATTTGGTTGACCTTGATGTTCCTCTTTTTCCAAATGATTGGGTCTTCCCTGGATATATGGAGTGGTTGAAGATGAGTTCCCATCCTCATGTCATATGCCCTGATAATGGAAAGTTGATTGCTGATCCAAAAGAAGCTGTCGATGTATATGTAAGTATTCGCTTGTGTCATATTAACTTTAATCATTATATATATGTACTTAGTGTATGTTGTATGATTGAAAACTGAAACCTCGAGTCAGAAAAATGATCAAGGAGTTCCAGTTAGAGATTGTAAAAGGTGGTACAGATAAGAGGGTTGAGAGTATCTTGAACAAATCTCTTGAACAATTGTTGAACCTAGAGAACAAATGACGTGGAGATTGGTTTGGAAAACCTCAAGAACCACCAGAGAGGCCACAACGCAAGAAAAGGGGGAATGGAGCCACAACAAGTGGTGCTCATGAGGATGCACAAGAAGCACGACCTAAACAACAACGTGGTGGTGGTGGTTGTGGTAGGGGTAGAGGTCGTGGTGGTGAGGCTACACAAGAAGCACCACCAGCTAAAAAAGCTCGAGGTGCTAGTAGCAGCACTCGTGGAAGTCGCGGTGGTGGAAGAGGTCGTGGTCGTGGTTAAACTCTAAATAGTTTGAAAACACTTGTTGGTTATGTTGTTTAACTTTGGTTGTGTCGACATTAAACTTCTTTGGTATGTTTGTGTAGGATGTTAACTTTGGTTGCTAGTTTATGTGAATGAATGTGGTTTGTGTACTTAGATTTCTGTCATTTTTTATAGTATAATCGGTTTACTCTGGTGTATATATCGAACAATTGTAAGGCAATTTTACTCCAAAAATTGTCAGAGTACACAATCGTTCTATAATATTGGTTCCCAAAACCGATTTTTGACTGCATTAAAAATCCATTTTTAAAATCGTTAGATGATGGTTTCCAGATACACCGATTAAGAATGCAGTTTGTATCTGAATCTTCTGTCTAACTTTTGTGCACATAATCGGCCTTTATGTTCATTAATTTACACCAATTATATTTCAACTATCGGCCAATAAATTTGTATGGGTACTGTGGAGGGTAAAACACCCTCGGGACACGTGTCAAGATCAGAGGGACTAAGCCCAGCAAGAGATGCACAACCATACTTCGGGAATAGTCTGCAAAGTGACCTCGAGGCAGAGCCGGGCGAGGAAAGACTCGCGCTGGTCATCGAAGGATTGAAGTGTGAATACATCTTCGGAGAACCCTCCGAAGGAACCGCCTTACTCGACAAACTCTGACACCACCACGATTGAGTAGTTTGTCTTATTAGCTGTAAACCACTCCAGACTCGGCCTATATAAGGCGAGCTCGAGAAACATTGTAGGGGTTGTATTTTTGGTGTAACCTAAGTGGTGGGAGTGAGATTAGGTTAGTATCTCCTCAAACTCCTAAGGATCATATCCATGTACTAGTTAAGCAGAAATACAATTCATAGTTAGTAATCTCTTGTTATTTACTTATAAAATTAGCTTCGGTATTGTTCTTATGATCTTCACACTATGCATGATACATATTAGAACCTTGGTTTGATTAAGATCTGATGGTTGTCGTGTATAAAGTGCTTATGCAGATTTTATACTCACACAGGTACACCGATTGTTTTGTTTAAATTTCTGGGAAGATTAACAACAATCGTCGTATTTGGATTATAATATACACCAATTGTTCGAGAACCCAAGCATAATCGGCATAAGTTTCTATATATATAGACCGATTGTGCGTTGTTCAGTTTCAAGATTTTTGTTAAAAAAACTTGGATGATTCTCATGTTTGATAATGTTTGATCATTTTTAATCTTGTTTTAATATGAGAATTAAAACTAATTAATTTTGTTTAGACTTTGATCACTTAATTAGCGACTAATAGAGAAAAGGTAAAACAATCTTTTTTAATAAGGAGTTTTCCGATTTTACTGTATAGTATCCACCTGAATTATTTTTTCATGGGGCCAAATTTAGGCGGGCAAAAAATCTTGTGCTAACGAATTCACAGCCAAATTTAGGCGGGTAAAAAATCTTGTGCTAACGAATTCACATACTTAACATCATTGTTTAATGATTTTAGTACTGTACTAGAATAATTTTATCAAAGTGATACACAAGATTGATTCTTGATTTGTAAATCTGGCGGAAGTTTCAACACAATGTGACTTTTAAGCCATGTCGTGAAAGTTTAGGGGCGGAGCGAAACGTTGGCTAGACCAGGTTGTAGCCCCCCTAATTCTGATAATTACCCATTAAACCTTATTTTCATCCTTATAAAAAAAAAAAAAAAAATTAGCCCACCAAGTCCCTAAGTTTAGTCCACAAGTCCCCTTTAATTTAGCATTTAGCCCACCAATTATTTTAATATTAGAGTTTAGTTCATTAAAATCTTTGTGTTTACATATTTTTGCCCCATAATATATAAAATTTATACAATTTAGCCCATATAATTCCTATTTTTTATACATAATTTTAATTTGCAATGTTCATAGTAAAAAAAGCCTAAACTTATAAAGAGAACCGTAGCTTATGATATAAAATATTCAAAAAAAAATCGGAAACCGCTAAAAATTTTTAACCCCCATGTAGAATTCCTGGCTCCGCTGCTGCCAAAGTTTCCACTTTCCATGTGAATGAGATAGTAACTAGATTACCGCATGCGGTGGGGAGGCCGACCGAAGAAAACAAGCTAGAATGCTGGATGAAAAAATCTAAGCAAGAACGTACAAATACAATTCTTGCACTAAGTCCCTTATTTTGTCCAAACGCTTTAATATTTGAATTTACGATTGTGAATCTGAACTAAGAGCTTTACCCAAATAATCCCACCTTCCCCTTTTATGTATCGGTAAATACCCCTCTGCTTATTTAACCAGGTTACCAAGGTCTGCCTTGGTTAAACACAAAACACGTGTTGTAATCCGGTATCCAAAAGTACACACGTGTATAGCTCATAAGTACTTTTGCATAATCTCATATGCTTTTTCTCTTGCCTGATAAACAGGTCGGTGGTCTGGTCTTCTTCTACATGGTACAACTTTTACCATCACTATGATTCGTATGCCGATGAAGACAAAGAATCAATGGTTTTCATGGTGAGACTATTATTGATGGGTGCTGAAGACAATCCATATTTGTGCTGAAGACAATCCAGATTTCTTTCAAATCTCAATAAAATTTCTTATACTTTGTCTTTGCTTCGAAGGCCATTTAGCTAATAGAAAAATCCAATTTCGTTCTTCTTTAATTGGTTTTGGTTTCTGATTCTCATAATCATCGTATTTCACCAGAAAATATAAACACAATTTCTCAGTTTTGATTGAAACCCTTATCTCCTTTTCCCATCCAGCATCTTTACCCCAAATTTAATAAAAAACAAACTCACTTATCAGTGTTGATTGATGAGCTGAGACTAAAAGCTATTTGAAAGTAACAAGGATTATAAACACCAGCAGAAGAGATTAAGAAGATGGAAGATAATGGCCGAGTCGGGTCACCTACCGTTCTGAGTTGGTTGAGTTGGATCGCCGATTGACTAGTTGACTCATTAAGGCAGGGTGCGCGTAAGGTGAATGGGGTGGAAATAACTTCTTCTTCTTTGGTCTAACGGGTCATTTTCTGGATACGGGTATAGTTGATGAACTCTGGTTTTCAGAACTTCTCGGAAAACAGAGTATCCGAAGTAGATCCGAACGGTATGATGAATCCAGTGATTATTTCAAAGAATTTTAAACTTCAAGTATGTTTTTCAGATCAATTATAAGCGATGTATCTGATCAATTTCTAAGATAATCTCTATTTGAATCTGAAATCGTTAAATTGTAATCCAATTTTTTTTTTGTGGGACATTTTTTGTGACGGACAAATCGTACAGTTAATCATCCCATAGAGGACTCCCTTCGGTCGTCCAATAATAACAAATCAATGAGAACGAGACAGATCACGCATAGTGGTCGACTAATTTAGAGAGACGTGGAGAAACTAGGGTGAGAGTCCGTCACCAATTTGGACGTGGCACTCTTTCTTATCCAATCAAATCTATTTTTTTAACAATTAAAATCATACATTAACTTCACAGTGTCAGTCTATATATACTCAAACTAGTAATCATAGTGTCGTATCATCATCTATTCTTCTCTCTAAATATCTTCTACAGATTTAAAAGTGAAATTGTAATTTAGACCTGAAAATATGGCAAGAACAGGGTTCATAGCCATGAAAACTGATGAACAACCCACTGGATTACTCACTTCTGATCTTCAGGAACTCAAAGCTGCTGCTAAGAAATTCGCTAATGATGCGATCAAGCTTGGTGGGGTTGGATTCGGAGCTACCTTCTTCCAATGGGTAGCTTGTATCGCTGCTATGTAAGTTACTCCTTCAATTTGTGTCTCCATTTTTACTTCTTTATCATATTCTGTTTAGTTCACTTGGTTTTCCCTGTATTTTTATGTAAAGCTACACTAGATTTGCCGATTTTGTTATGTTAAAGACAGGATTTCTAGCTAATTGAGCTCAAAATATGTATAGTATTTATGTAGGGGTTGGGTCTAATTAACCCTGCTTGTACCTCGGTGACTAGCAGTATTTGGGTGCTAGATCGACGCCTTTGAGCACCCTTAATTCGAATGGCGACATGACATTATTCGACTTTTAAACCTTGAATCTACTAGGTCCATATTTACAGGGAAAAAAATAGTGTAGTCCCATCCGGACATTTGATCCAGACAATTTGGCTGGTGGCCTGTTTATTTGGTTGCACACAAATTTCACTAAGCGTTATGCAGCCATTTTGTGTGTATTTTACTGGATTTGATTACTTACAGATAAAAATTACTTGCTGCAGCTATTTGTTGGTCTTGCAACGAACAAACTGGAAGACGGACATGTTGACTCAACTTTTGATACCTTATATCTATTTCAGTCTTCCTGACATTATTTTCAACACATTGAGGTTAGAATTGATTTCCTTTAGCTTGCTTCACTTTTCCCTTTCCGTTGGTTAATTTTATGCAATTCTCATGGAATTTATCTATATGTGGTACAGAGGAGATGTAGGAAAATGGATTGCTTTCGTTGCAGTCGTGTTGAGACTCTTTTTCCCAAAGCACTTCCCAGGTACTTTTCATTATGTGCTACCATATTTGCAATATAATTTGATCTAATACAGTATAACTTAGTGAAGCTTGTTTTGTTGCGGTCAACTAATAATAAACTTGGCAACTATTGTTGGTGCAGATTGGTTGGAAATGCCTACAGCATTGATTCTTCTATTGGTGGTGACTCCTCATTTGTTTGCTCACAGCCTAAGAGTTCACTGGGGATGGATCGGAGTTGCCATTTGTCTTGGAATTGCATGTTACTTGCTACAAGAACATATCCGAAAATCTGGAGGTTTCAGAAATTCCTTTACTCAAAGCAAGGGTGTCTCAAACACAGTTGGAATCATTCTTTTGATGGTTTACCCAGTCTGGTCACTACTACTATGGATCCTCTAGATTAGGCCTTCTTTTTTTTATCTCAAAAGCATTGCATTTACCTTTCTTTCTGTTTGAGTGTGCCCCTTTTTGTGTATTTGTACTCTGCAAATAAGCTGCAAATGTGTGATGAATTTCATTTACATCAGTGCACCATATGTTCTTAGTTTTCTTTGGAAGGCTTCATGTACTGTATTCTGTGTGATGGAAAAAATTCTTCATACTCTTTCTTAACAACTTTTTGGCCTTGTCTTTGTTGCACTTGGTACCGAAGTTAGTTGTGAACACAAATATGTGCTGACAGATCAATGGCTCACGATCAATGAAGGTTGATCACTGCCTTAACAGTTCTAACATTGCGGTGGGCAGCTAACGTTCATAAGGTTGAGTGACAATGGTTTAACGTGGTTCGAATTTCCTACTCAACGAGTGAAACTAGTTCAGTAACTTCAGTTAATGATTTGAGTGATACAGGTATGATTCTATGCTTAGAGAGGGTAAAGATTGAAGTAGAATGAGGATTGCGGTTTATGAGCGCTCTCCTCTTTCTCTCTCTCCTAACTCTCTTGGGTTTATTGGACCCTTCTCTATTCTCGAGTTGGGCTATTTATAGGATTAAGTGTAGGTCACGCCTGTTAGGACAATGTCCGGTCTAGAGCAGTCCATGGATTATAGCCTAGGACGTCCACACGTCTAAGTACTGGAAAACTGGCTCAGCCCAGGTACTTCCAGCGGATCCAGTCGAAACCCTAATTTGGAACTCAAGACGGTTCACGAACCGGTTCGTATATAATGGCACCGATTTTCCCTCTTATGTCTCAAATCATCGATCTGTACACGTATATATACGTGAACATCAGATTCAATGCATTTGGCCTTGATTCCAGATCCTGACGGTTCGTGAACCGTCTGGGGAATATTCTGCGGGATTTTTGCACGCGGGTTTCAACATATAACTCTTTATCTCTTAGTTGGACTTGAGCTTATCAGAATATCTTTTGTGGTCCATCTAACGAATCTCAATAAATCAATAAGATAAAGGTGTTCTCAGGGTCATTGGATTTCTATCTTGAAGTGGTTAAGAGCAACAAACCACTAGGCAGATAAATGTTAAAAGATTCCCAAATGAGATTAACCTAGGGTTTCTTTGTGTGCAAGCCAAGTAACGGGTTCGTTGACACAGGCACTTGCCAAACTTGTGGCACAAGTATTGCTTTATCTCAAATCAACCTATCTTATTGGGAGCTATAAATAGAGGATTAAAGAGTGAAAACCACAAGCATCAAGCATACAAGTTTCTCTATGGAATTGATCGTAAACTCTTTGCACTTCGTTGTAAGCTTGTTGTGGTAGTCATCCTCTATTAGGTAGCAGTTTCTCCGTGGGATTTACCTAGCGACTATAAAGACTTCTCTTGAGAGTTGAGAAGCACATGTAGGTGATAACGTACCTTTGTGGTTGTTATCTGAGTAACCTGTAACCTTGGTAACCTGATCACGTTCTTGTCTATTCTACGGTCCTTATCTTCTGCAATAAGGCCATTCAAGAACTGATACGTTATATACAGGGTTTTAACCGAAGCAACGTACGGCTGCATACGGTGTTGCAAGACCTAGTTAGCTCGAGTTGTGTAAGTTTCTTAAGTGATTCTTTTCACAGCTGAGGTAGAGACAAGTTGGGCATAGTTTACTTGGTTTACTTGTCAGCCCCCGCTTGTAAAGTAGATTTTTTGTATGATCTGGAGCAATCCAAAGGAAGTCACCTTACGTATGTTAAACTGAAGAGGACATTTCGAAACATACAGTTGATAATTGAGGTTGCAAAGCCGGCATTATTGACATAAGCCTTTAACAGGATTAAAGCAACTCCTAGGCCTGTAAAAGACGTCAGCTAGTGGAATTAAGTGCTTGACAATCTCTGGGGGATCTAGAGACGTAAGGAGTGCGACAGTACCCAATTCACTTAGAGGGTTAGAGTTGGTCTCTGCTACATCCCAGACCGAAGTCTGATAGTTGCCTAATGTTTGTTGACAGTTAGTACTGTGCGGTGTTCAAACTGGACGAGGTCCCGAGGTTTTTCTACAAGTTGTAGTTTCCTCGTTAAAAAAATCTCTGGTGTCTTGTATGCTTTACTTCCCGCATTATATATTTGATTATATAATTAAAGCAAACACAAGAAGTACGTTATTGTAATCGTTGAGTTGGTCTTAAATCCTTTCGAGGGATTCACCAAGACTTGTCTTGTGTTAGGGACTGATCACTTGTGATCCTAACTCCGGTTAACAGATTTGGATATTGATTTTTGAGATCGTCCATGTCTTACCATAAGACTCACGAGCCCAAACGAAAGTTGGTTGTATTTCGGTACCCCTGCTTTTCAATTGGTATCAGAGCCGGTAAACACATTAAAGGCGTAGCTGTCTGTGTTTATCGAGGCTTGTGAATTATGGAACAAAGCATAAGAGCTTGTAACGTACCACCAAAGTTTGATGGCACCAATTACCTATGGTGGAAAACTGTAATGAGATCGTTTTTGCAATCCCTGGATTTCAAAACTTGGGTTTATGTTGAAAAATGATACACACCACCAACCATCCAAGTTGAGGGTGAGTCTGTCCCCAAAGACATAACGACTTATGATGAGGTGAACTCTTGCCGCTAAGCAAAACTATGATGGGATTAACGTTATCATACATGCAGTAACACCTGATCTTTTCCATCACGTGGCCACATGTGAAACCTCGCAAGAGGCTTGGAATAAATTAAGGACCGTATTCAAAGGGAATTCAGCAGAAAAAGAAGCAAGGCTTCAAAACCTGATATCTGACTGGGAAAACCTTCGAATGCTTGAGGATGATACCTTTGAAGAATTTAACCACAAATTGTCTGAGATAGTGAACGCCTTTCACACCTTAGGAAAAGTTATTCCGGAAAGGGACATTGTGTGTAAAATTCTGAGGTCACTAGCCTCAAGATACGAGTCAAATAAACATGCCATCCAAGAAGTACACGGGTTAACTATAACAAGAAGTGACCTTGTTGCAAAGTTAAAAATTTTCGATCATGAGCAAAGTAACACTAAAAACATTGGTTTTAGAGCTATTGCAAAAACAAGGAACCTTATAAACAGAGAGTGTACTTCGAACACCAATCCTGGGAATCATAGTGGGGATGAATCTAGGGAAGAATTATCTTTAATTACTCGTTAGTTTAGAGATCTTCTAAAGAAGAGAAATCAACGATTCATTAAGAAAGCCTCACCATCAACTCCTAAGCCTCATGATAAAGTCCCTCCCTAAAGAAGGGAATAAAAGGAAAGATGATGATGATATGCCACAATGCTATAAATGCAAAGGATTTGGCCACTTGGCTGAAAAATGCCCCAATCTTAAAAGAAATATACTAGGGGCAAGGCCCCTACACTTGATGATTTCTCTGATGTTTACAACTCAGATGATGTAAAAAGTGAAGTTGCATTCATTGCAGAGTGTGTCAATTCTGATAATACATGTGACTCCAAATCAGAACTGGAATCACGTTCCATCCCCATGGACACAACTCCAAGTGACACATCGTGCAAGAACATCAGTACAACCAAGCACAAATAACGTCTTATTAGATGTAGCTTCTGTGCTAAAAAGGGACATGACTATTAGCAATGTCACATATACAAACGAAAATCTAGATATGCTGACAAACTTCATAGAAAAGATGCCAGACTCATTAATGTTCTTCGAATCTTCGAAGCTGCAAATGACAAGGAAGCTGGGAAAGATCGGAAACACTCAAACTCCTTAAGGGCAACACAAGGAGTTGAAAAATTCAAAAGAGTCAGGACTAAGAATGGAAAACTTAGTTCAGAAAAAGATTCTGCATTACACAATGAGCATAAACATGCTCATTCCTCCTCGCACTAGTTGCAAGAAGGGTTGACTTCTCATTCACTGCCCCTTGGAATGAGTTGTGAATGTGTATGTGGGCAGGATCTTGGTCAGATTTTTCTTTTTTGTTTGTATTCACTTAAAGTAATTGATAACCCTCAATTAACCTTTTTATATGTCACTGGACAAAAAGTATCATGTTGATCCAAGCTCCATAGATCTTATGATCTTCTCACTATTTACGGTCCAATGTTGTCTATACAAAAGGTACAAATTGATTCTGGGTGACTCTCAAAGTGGGACACGACAATGAAATAACAGAGATACAACAAGTGTCAATAAACGTCCTAAAATGGTTCGTAAACCGTGTTGCCAAACCGTATACTATCAGGATAAGTATCAATCCTATCTCATAGTTACGAGAGTCCTTATCTCTTCGAAAATTCTTGAAAAGAACTGTTTATAATGAAATTTGAGGTCTCTTCTTATTTTATTTTAAACACTTCAAAATGGTAAAACCCCTTGTTTCTACCTCCCCAAGCAAGGATCCTAAGTCTATGATTAGCAAGGATACCATGAAACCAGATGATCATTTGAAAGCAGTTATTAACAAAGGAAAGAAACCCTGGTTCAAGAAGGAGAAGAAGAAAACCAAGTCTGACAAGGATGAACCACCTTCTCAGAAGAATCAAAGGATTGCATCTATTCTCAAATAATGCAGAGAAACAAAGAGAGAAGTGAGATCTCTTGGGGAAGTGTTATAAAACTCTTAAGGTTCAAGAATACCTTGTGAAACAACAGGAAGAATTTATGAAAGTTCTGAACAAGGCATCAGTGGATGAGACTAAGGAATCTGATCCACATGTACCTATGCCTATGAACAAAGATCGGGATATTGAGGAAATCAATAACTTCGTCATGACAGCTTTAAAATTTATTAGTTGGTTCCTTGTGAGAACTTGTTCTTACTTTTGCCTAAGGAATATAAACTATATTTAAAAGCAGTTTGCCTTTTCATGCTTTTTAGAGTTTTTCAGCATGTACTACTTTATTAGTATTCATTAATAAAAAGTTTTTTTAGATTTGATTATTAATGATGCTTGCAATACTTGATTTGTCTACCTCAATCTTATTTATTGCATACATGACTTTATCCATTGCTTTTGTGATGATTCAAAGTTGTGTCAATTTACAAAAGTTATGCTTTTTCTCACGATTAAGAAACTTTTGATTGTATGATTTCTAGGGTTTCCATAAGCTCAGAAATCATATATTGTACTCTTTTCCAAAAAATTGCCTAGGGAAAGAGAAAATTAACAAAGAAACTGAATACATTAAATTGTTTGTCTAGTTATGCTTTGTTCATGTCTTTACTTGTAGAGGCATATATTGTTGTTTTTTATTAAATAACACCACATGGGGGGAGAGTTCTTAAATGAGTTTGCGCTTAATAACAAATATTTTTGGGGAGTGTGGATGTGGAATATTAGGAGAAAGTGTATCTATATCTCTCGAAAGATGAATCAACTTAGAAATCTTCACCCTGATTTCCTAGTTATGTTATCTTAAACTTGATATGCGAGTACATCCTTGACTTGACTATCTCTATAGGCTTGAAACCCGAATCTCAACTAGTTTGTCATATTTTTGTGACAAATAGGGGGAGCATACATATGGTTTCTTGTTCTTGTGGTTCACAACCATAGGGTAAGAATACCGTATTACTTTCTTATGTACTTTTTGAAAGTATCAAGTAAGGGGGAGTAAATATTGGGCTTCATACCAATCTGGCAAAAAGAGGTATAAAGATTAAGGGGGGCTTCGTATCAAGAATGAGTAGAATCACTTTAAAAGTTTTGATATACAGACTTTAAAGTTGCTCTGACTCTTACTCTTAACACAAACAACATGTGGGTTATCATATTGATCCATGTAAGCTCGAACTTGTTTGAGCTGGATATGTTGTGGTGATGTCTACGAGTTTTTCAACATGAGTCAAAAGAACACATCAAGACTCAAAGGAGTAGTTGAAGAATTCAAGAAATCAAGATACATCTGGAATAAAGCTTTATTGTTTTATCTATTTGGAATCCATATGTAATATTGGTATTGTCACTAAAATTGACAAAGGGGGAGATTGTTAGGGCATTGTCCGGTCAAATCCACTAGCGTTGGTATGTCAAGCTAGTTGTCAGTTTTAGGTGTCAAAACACAATTCTTGATATAGCCTACTAAAGTTTAGATTTCGGAATTGGGATATAGACAAAGTAGTAGAGAACTTGAAGACGAAGACTGAGCCTACCAAGAAGACATCATATATTCTTCATCGACAAAAGGTTAGTAGGAGTTGTAACATTATATGGAATTTCTTTTATTCTACTTATTCTATCTTTCCAAATAGTCGGCTACTTTAGTAGAGATACTAATAGCGATTGAGATTGTACTCTTGTCTACATAACCATGAGTTATGTTGGTATATGTTCCCACTATATTAAGTTACACGATACATGAGATAGATTCAGTACATTTTCCAGTGCATTGGTTTGCTTGCAAATCACATGTAGGAATTGGGTGAATCTAAAGGAGTGCCCTAGAGCAGAGTCCATGGATTATAGCTGAGGACGTCCACACGTCTAAGTACGGGAAAACTGGCCCAGCCCAGGTCCTTCCAGCGGATCCAGTCGAAACCCTAATTTGGAACTCAAGGCGGTTCACGAACCGGTTCGTGTACAATGGCACCGATTTCCCTCTTGTGTCTCAAATCATCGATCTGTAGACGTATTTATACGTCAACATCAGATTCAATGCATTTGGCCTTGATTCCATATCTGGACGGTTCGTGAACCGTCTGGGGAATATTCTGCTGGATTTTTTCACGCGGGTTTCAACAGATGACTCATTATCTCTTAGTTGGACTTGAGCTTATCAGAATATCTTTTGTGGTCCATCTAACGAATCTCAATGAGCCAATAAGATAAAAGTGTTCTCAGGGTCATTGGATTTCTATCTTGAAGTGGTTAAGAGCTAACAAATCACTTAGCAAATAAATGTTAAAGATTTCCAAATGAGATTAACCTAATGTTTCTTTGTGTGCAAGCCAAGTAACGGGTTCGTTTACACGGGCACTTGCTAAACTTGTGACACAAGTAATCTATTGCTTTATCTCAAAGCAACCTATCTTATTGAGAGCTATAAATAGAGGATTAAAGAGTGAAAATCACAAGCAACAAGCATACGTGAAGTTTCTTTGTGGATTTGATCGTAAACTCTTTGCACTTTGGTGTAAGCTTGTTGTGGTAGTCATCCTCTATTAGGTAGCAATTCCTCTGTGGGATTTACCTAACGACTATAAAGACTTCTCTTGAGAGTTGGGAAGCACAGGTAGGCGATAAGGTACCTTTGTGGTTGTTATCTGAGTAACTTGATCACGTTCTTGTCTATTATACGATCATTCTCTTCTGCAATAAGGCCATTCAAGAACTGATACGTTACATACAGGGTTTTAACTGAAGCAACGTACGGCTGCACATGGTGTTGTTAGACCTAGTTAGCTCGAATTGTGTAAGTTTCTTAAGTGATTCTTTTTACAGCTGAGGTAGAGCCAAGTTGGGCATAGTTTACTTGGTTTACTTGTCAGCCCCCGCTTGTAAAGTAGATTTTTGTATGATCTAGAGCAATACAAAGGAAGTCACCTTACGTACGTTAAACTGAAGAGGACATTTCGAAATATACAGTTGATAATTGAGGTTGCAAAGCCGGAATTATTGACACAAGCCTTTAACATCGGTTAAAGCAACTCCTAGGCCTGTAAAGGACGTCAGCTAGGGGAATCAAGTGCGTGACGATCTGTGGGGGATCTAAAGACGTATGGAGTGCGATAGTAGCCAGTTCGCTTGGAGGGTTAGAGTTGGTCTCTGATACATCCCAGACCGAAGTCTGATAGCAGGCTAGTATTTGTAGACAGTTAGTATTGTGCGGTGTTCAAACTGGACGAGGTCCCGGGGTTTTTCTACAAGTTGTAGTTTCCACGTTAAAAAAATCTTCGGTGTCTTGTGTGCTTTACTTTTCGCATTATATCTCTGATTATATAATCAAAGCAAACGCAAGAAGTACATTATTATAACTGTTGAGTTGGTCCCAAATCCTTTTGAGGGATTCACCAAGACTTATCTTGCGTTAGGGACTGATCACTTGTGATCCTAACTTCGGTTAACAGATTTGGATATTGATTTTTGAGATCGTCCATATCTTACCATAAGATTCAGGGGGTCCAAACGAAAAGTTGGTTGTATTTCAGTACCCCTGCTTTTTCACCGCCATTTTGACAGAGTTTGGAATTTCTGCTTCGGAACACTGCGGTGTGGTCTATCAATATCCTTCTGGGGCAGCGGTTGCGCTCTAATCTTCCCCCACCCATGACTGCTCCAGCGGTCTTTTTCTATTTCTTTCATGCAAAGTGCGACACGTGGATATCTATGTTTGACCTGGGCCCTAAATGTGAGTTGACGTTTGTCAGGTGGCGTGCCTCGAGACCCGTTGATTTCTTAACAGGTGGAACCATATTTCACCGCTCATTTTGTTACTGCTCGAGATCTCCAATGTGGGAAGCTGAGAGGTTGATATTGCGCTCCCCGACGCACCTTCTTATCTTGCATCTGGTTTGTGATGACACCACGTGTCAAATGTGTTATTTTGCAGGGTAGGACTGGAAGGATACTCTCCCACTAACTGTCGCCACTTTCAAAATTTTAAAACACTTACTAGATTTTTGGGACGGTTACCGAGGCAGATATCATATATAACCGTGAGAAGGAATGTCTCTTGGTCATTAAATTCCATTCCTTCTTCTCATTCTTCTTCTTTTCTCAGATAGAGAGGCTTTCGGGTTCCATACTCTCTGCTCTGTTATTCATTATTGAGCTGCTGATTACCATCATCTCGTCTGATACTTCCTTGAATTCGAATCTCCTATACCCCTAAAGGTATGTTACTTGAACTGCTGAAACTCCTTTGACTTTTGGTTTTAAATTTGTGTTGCGCTAATTATGCGGTTCAACGTCTTTCTCCACTGTATGACGTTGATGATCATGATAGTTGATTCCTTTTTGTATTTCCTTGTGATTTGATGATGTATGTGTTGTTGATTTCCCTATATGTGATTGCTTGAGATGATCGTACCTTTAAAGTGGTATCCTTACATGCGTGTGTCGACTGGATTCTGGATTTGTCGAAGTAATCCGAGTCAGGGTGAAGAGTATTATGTTCAAAAAAATATATTTTACTTGCCCCTGTTCTTCATTCTGACTTGGATTTGCTTGATTCTTCATACTGCGGTTCTTTTCCTCTGATCGACGGTTTATACTTTCTTGAACTGCGGTTTTTCGTATATTATCTTATGTGCGATGCATATTATCTTATGTGAGGAAGAATTGGCTAGACTTTTAAAACCCGTAAATATGATCAACTCCGAAAACAAGCGATTGAGATCCGAGTTGACATGTCTAAGGGAAAGCGTCAGAGTAAAGGATCAACTTATTGAAGAACTGAACACGGAAAATGAATCTCTAAAAGAATCTGTCAAAACTCTGAAGATCTCTGTTTGAGAAGACTCAGACAATATCAGTCAGTTACAGTCAATAATCAACACACCACCTGTGTTTGATCAAACTGATAATGTCCCTTGTAATTTGTCTATTAAGGAATTGGTCGACAATATCTTATACAAACATGATATTGATGCAGCGTGCCAAGGATTTTATAGAGATTCTGAATACAAAATTTTGTATTCCTAAGGAAGAATCTATTACACCAAGTGCTGAAACTTTGACATCCAGTGAAAATCCTAGCAAAGGTGACAACAAGGGTAACAAAAGAAACACTGATATCACTTTGGATAAAGGGAAGAACAAATGGAACTTTTCGAAAAACAAACAAGAAAAATACCAAAATTATCCTAATACAAAGCAGTGGCTGACAGTAATCAATGAGATAAGAAACTTAAGAAATGAGCTTTCTAATTTTCAAGTATTAATTGTTATGCTACACCTCACTACTTGCCATATCAGTATGTGTTATACCCCGTTTGGCCTCAAACCAAAATCTCAACAGATCACTTATGTACATGATGTATTCAATGCAACTCTGAGATGACTAGTCAGCATCCTACCTCACATAAGAATTTCGAAAATTCGAAACGATTGTCTCGAAACAAGAAAGTGTGATAAAAGAAAGTCTGCCTTCTGAAAATGAAATTATTATGGTGGATTCTGGAACCAGTACTGATGAAAAACGCGCAACTGCGCATGAGACCACTTATTCTAACATAAACTTGCACATCCTTGCAATATTTAGGTATTAAGAGGATTCGTGCATAACTATGTAGATAACGTTGTATCATCAGTAGTTAAAAAATATTTTGTTTTCTCTATCTGTTAAAAGCATTATATCTCTTTAACATTGTTAAATCGAGATTTTTCTCTACTCTCTACAAAATGAATTATCATTTATGATCCGCAAAAATATTAATACATTACCAGTCCGGTTATTGCGAATTTTAGAGAGAGATGATTAATGCTGATAACAAATAAAAATGTTCCATTAGTAAACCAAAAAATTATATTTCAGTTTCGAAATCTATATTTTAAAAAGGGTAGGATATTTTATAATATTCCTTATTTCCTAAAATCTGATTTCGAAATCAGCATGTGTTTGGTAATTATGGATTTCCATAATATGTTCTGAACCATATTTTGGAAATACCTAAATTATTGAGATGCATAATTTGGCAGGGTTCGAATCTTGTTCTCTATTTATAGTGATCAAGTTAGACCAATTTCGAAATCCCTTTTTGTGCTTATATCTCTTCCCCGACTTCATCAAAAGAGAAAAAGATTGTTTTCGAAATATCTATTGCCATGGAAGGAAATACTGCTGACGCTCCTCCTTTTCCTGAAGGGTTTGAAGGCTTGTTCGAAAAACCTATTGTGCTTGATGAAGAATATGTTGTCAATTCGTGTCATATCAAACTTGTTGAAGATGTGAACAATATAGTTGTAATGGTTTCCACAAATAGTGTAGTTGATCTTTTTGGTCATTACAAAGTGATTAAGGAACAAGTTGATCTAAATACTAGGGAACTTGAGTTGATGAGATTGCGTCTCAATCATACATGTGAAAACATAGAAACCCTGATGAAGCTTTTCAAGAAACTTCTAGAATGCAGTTTTCAAGAACCTTCAACCAGTACTGAGTAGTCATTATATGACATGTCTAGTGTTTTGGGTTTTCTATTAAACCTTCCTATGTTTCGAAACTATTATGAAACAAAATATAAATTATTAGTAGAGTTTTTATTTATTTATTTGGTTTGTTTGTTAATTTCTGTTTCGAAAAATAATAAAAAACATATATTGCATAAGTTTCGATTCAGTTTATTCGAAATTAAAAATCAGAAAAATCGAAAATAAAAAATATTACTCCAGTTTCGAATGCAACATTTGAGTTTATATTTCCGAATCTATTATGAATGTATGTTGCAGGTTATCAAGATAATTCTCTTATCTTCTATGAAGCCGATCTATAATCATTATAATATCTTGATATCATTGGCCTCCTTATGTTTGTGGTTGTTATGTTTGTACTAATGACTTTGTACGCAGGTATAAGTGTAACTATGTAAGGAGGAGATTGATTTTATGCTAGTCACAATACTATTCTGATGTCTTATGACTAGAGTTATAGTATACGCATAAATCATTGGTCTTGTAAGACTAAGAATGTGTTCGAAAATCCAAAACCAGATCTCAGTCTTTCTCTGGCAAAGACTTTTCCGTTGTTCTCATGTCCGAGGGAATGACAACCAACGGGGGAGAGTTCTTTTGTGAACTTTTGCTTAATGGAAAAATATCTTTAGGGGAGCGTGGCTGTGGAATTTACAGGGAATATAACTCATATCTGCTGATATCTTTTATATTTCATGACAGGTTACTTGTGCTGATTTATATATATTTTGTGTAACTTGTCGAAATGCTCACCCTTATGAATGCAATCATTCTTATATGTAATCGAGTTCTCTGAACTTGAGCATTTATCTCGAACCCAGATATTTTCGAGACCCTTTGTCAATTCTTTTTGACAAAAAGGGGGTGAAATATTGATAGCTTGACTCGTTCAGTGCTTGGTCTTTGACAGTAAGCAGTGTCATATGGGGAGAAAAAATGCCTGCGCGTATATTGAAAAATGAATGAAAGCATTAACTAATGGGGAGTAACACTAGATGTTACTAGCACTGTAGACTTTCGCGTTGTGCTACAGTTGATAACAATACGTCGGACTTGATAGACATCCGAACTTACATTCAGGGGGAGTAAGTGTATTGGTTAACATTTGGTTTTCAATAGTACATATCTTGTTTGCAGACTGACATATTTTGCAGGTACTATTGGTGTGTTGTCAAGCTAAGTAGAAGAACTCGAAGCGTAGAACTTAGGTTTTCAATTTCTCGTTCATCTATGTAAAGAGTTTTTGTCACTAAAATTGACAAATGGGGGTATTGTTAGAGCATGGCTTGGTCAACCTCACTAAGTGTTGGTATGTCAAGCTTAGTTGTTAAATTTAGTGATCAAAACTCGACCGCTAAACGACACACATTAGGTAAAATCATGAATGAGTTAGCTTTAGGTTGTAGAAGATTTTGGTAGGATTTATAATCACTATTTGAAGAGTTGAAGAAGACTGAAGATCAAACGAAGACATCCGACTTCATCATTCAAGAGGTTAGTAAATCCAAATAACGCGATTCCATTATCTTTTACACTTGTGCTACAAAAGACAAAAACATAACTCTCTTCTTGAGCTTTACATTATGACTTGATCACTTGTGATCAGTGTGTCTTAAGATATAACTTCACTTTATCGCTTGCGATATTGTTGTTGAAGTTATGACGTTCCATATTGCTTAGAGCTTTCTTTTCTTCTCCGTCTCTAAGTAATATAAGGTTTTTCCTAAAACCTTTGAGTTGAATATAGCAGTGTGATGTTGTCTTAGTAGTACTACGGGATTTAATCCATCACAGTATTGTTTCTCTACTTACCTAGTCTGACTCTGTAGGATTGATTAGCAAATACTTGTATGAGCTAAATGTAAGTGAGACCATGACTCACACTTATGTTGTGTAGACTCGATATATTGTTGTTCTGAGCATTGAATATTACATCATGGTTTGGCTCTGAATGCTGAAGTTCTAAATCATTTACTTGATTTTGTATATGAACATCTTGTATGCCATATCATACTTCTGGATTCCGAAACCATATTCTTGCTATCTCATCTTATGGATTTTCAATGTTCGAAACATCAATGTAGGTTTTGGTAAAACTAAACGTTGATTTCGAAACCATAATCTGGTTTTCGTATCTGTGAGCTATTGGTCTGAAACTTAAATATTGTGACCGATGAGAGAACATGAATTCGAAACTATGTTTGCTGGCTAACAGTGACTTGAGAATCAAGACCAATGTGTCTTGACCATGTGAGTTCTAAAAGGTCGAAAAGACCCTGGGGTTTCCTAAAGGTTTATGTGAACCGGGAAATATAACCTGTGCGTTAAGGCTAAAAAGGTGTGATGGTGAAACGGTTCTTGACCACATGGACTCTCAAGTTCGACACCAAACATTTGTGACGAGTCTAATATGTGTTTCTTGTTTCGAAACCTTAACCAAGGTTTTGTTTGACATAATCTAGATTTCGAAACCTCACTTTGGTTTTGCTATGTGGAAACTTGATTTGGGAACCTTAATGCGGTTCTGGTCATATGTGAACTTTAGATTTCGAAACCTTAATTTGGTTTCTTCCAAACAGTATGTAGGTTTCGAAACCTTAATTTGGTTTCTGCCAAACAGTATGTAGGTTTCGAAGCCTTAATTTGGTTATCTCATAATGCGTATTTTCGAAGTTCAAACTCTATCATTTTGATTTGTGCTTCAAAAAATTAACGAGTTTGATATTCTCAGTTTGAAGTTTGAATTAGTTCATCTTCAATGTACAACTAAGTTGTTTGAATCATAATCAGAAATATGGTTAGTCGCTCTAGTTAGTAGACACATGATTTCTGATCAATACTGTACGTGATTAGATCTTCGTATGATTATACTACTTGATCAAATATTCATTTGTTGTTTTGATTTGAATTTTTGGATATCATTTACGTCATTATCTATATTGCAATCAATAATTCAGGAGATTCAACATTTTGCTATTGCTCGATGAATCATACACCGTACTTTAATGTAATATCTTTTGGCGTGATTCAGAATGTCCATTGAACCTACGTGTTCACTTAAGCTTAACACACAAGGCTTGTCCACGTCTATAAGGATACGTTTATGTGGAACGTTGAACCACGTTGGACCAGATCCCACTTCCACCTAGGATCGTTCTGGCTCGTCCAGCAAAGCCTAGGAAGTGATGTCGACATTATTAAAGCTGATGACGACATTTGGAAGTAATAATACCTTAAGGAGATTTTCGAAACTAAAGAACACGTTTTTCGAAATGAGCACTTTCCGAGGGAGCATATTTGGTAAGCACCATATTTCGAATTAATGAAATATCCAAATATACCTTATGAGTATTATTTGCTTTGATTGCTCTTGGCCAAACATTTATTGAAAATATATTTTCATTTATGAATTATATTTTTCTTTAATGTAAAAATGCTAGAGTATTAGATCTCATTAAATGCTATGAGTCTAAGTGAGGAATTTCAGAACTAATATGGAAATGTGCTTTAATGTATTTCCGAAATTAAGTTAGCCTCATTTCAAAGCTAAGCCATAGTCAATATAAATAGGAGTGGTATCTCTCCTGAAAGCTCAAGCTTTTATTCGGATATATAGCTTGTGTCTGCCGCTTTTCTTTTCAGTTACCTTTGAGCTTTTGCTCTCGGTTTAGAATTGCGAGGAAGTCTTCTCTAGGGATCGAGAAGCCTAGAAGTACCTCTGCGGGAAACTAGTTTATGTTTTACTAGTCTTCTTTGTATTGTACTTGTGTTCTGTTCTATCACGTCTACCAAACCTTGCAATCTTGTTTATTCCATGGTCCTTCTCTTCTACAATAAGGCCACTCAAGATCGTTGTTATTAGAACATACTCTTTATCTATTAACCTGGATTTGTCAGCAAGCCGCTTTCGGTTTGTGTGCCTAAACTATAGATATTGAGTGGGATCAAGATTGTTGTTATTAGATTTGTTCTTTGCAGGTACATTGTTCTTCAATGTCATATCATATCGTACTTTCCACAGCTATCTGCTTGATTCCAACTGGGACGACAAGGTTGATCTTTTGGGAGTTTTGGTTTTGCAACCTTGATCGATATCTCGAGGAGTTTATTACCAAAATAAACTTAAACATCCTCGCTATTGGTGTAAAACGACTTCGGTGAAATATATGTTAGTTACCAAGGATATCATCTAGCGATTTGACCTGCCGCTATTTGGTTGTTGTCCATAAGGTTGTAATCGTCTGATTGGAGGTCGGGTAGCGATAGTCCTCGCAACGGCTGTGAGGAAACTCTTGCGTAAGACAGTAACGGATGTCTGTTTGCGTAGGGGAGTACATGTGCGTGACCACCTTGTTGTGGTTTGAGGCGTAGGAATACTGAGGGTTGCCTAAGGCTTCCTCACAATTCTAGACCGATAGCAATTCTAGAGAAGACTTCCTCGCAATTCTAGATCGAGAGCAAAAGCTCAAAGGTAACTGAAAAGAAAAGCGACAGACACAAGCTATAGATCCGAAGAAAAGCTTGGTAGAGGGACAAAGCTTTGAGGAGAGATACCACTCCTATTTATATTGACTAAGGCTTAGCTTTGAAATGAGGCTATTAACTAGGTAAAACTGAGAAATCAAACTCATTAATTCGTTGAATCACAAATCAAAATGATAGAGTTTTAACTTCGAAAATACGCATTCTGAGATAACCATTTTTAGGTTTCGAAATCTACATATTGTTTGGCAGAAACCAAATTAAGGTTTCGGATCCTAAAGTTCATATATGACCATAACCGAATTAAGGTTCTCAAATCAAGTTTCCACATAACGAAACCAAAGCTAGGTTTCGAACTCTATATTATGTTTAACAAAACCTTGGTTAAGGTTTCGAAACAAGAAACACATATTAGTATCGTCACAAATGTTTGGTGTCAAACTTGAGAGTCCATGTGGTCAAGAGACGTTTCAGCATCACATTTTTTGTCCTTGACGCACAGGTTATATTTCCCGGTTCACATAAACCTTTAGGAAACCCCAGGGTCTTTTCGACCCTTTAGAACTCACATGATCAAGACACATTGGTCTCGATTCTCAAGTCATTGTTAGCCAGTAAACATAGTTTCGAACTCATGTTCTCTCATTGGTCACATTTTATTTAGACCTAATAGCTCATGGATGCGAAAACCAGATTATGGTTTCGAAGTCAAAAATTAGTTTTACCAAAACCTACATTGAGGTTTCGAACTCTGAAAATCCATAAGATGAGATAACCAAGAATATGGTTTCGAAATCTAGAAGTATGATATGGCGTACAAGATGTTCATATATCAAGAATCAAATAAATGATTCAGAACTTCAGTAATCAAAGCCAAACTATGACGTAGTATTCGAACTCAGAACAGCAGTATATCGAGTCTACACAACATAAGGGTGAGTCACGATCTCTCTTACATTTAGCTCATACAAGTACTTGCTAATCAATCCGACAGAGTCAGACTAGGTAAGTAGAGACACAATACCGGGATGGATCGTAGTACTACCGAGACAACATCACATTGCTATATCCAACTCGAAGGTTTTAGGAAAAACCTTATATTACTTAGAGACATAGAAGAAAAGAAAGCTCTAAGCAATATGGAACGTCATAACTACAACAACAATATCGCAAGCGATAAAGCGGAGTTATATCTTAAGACACACTGATCACAAGTGATCAAGTCATAACGTAAAGCTTTCAGCAATGAGTTATGTTTTTGTCGTTTGTAGCACAAGTGTAAAAGATAATGGAATCGCGTTATTAGATTCACTAACCTCTTGAATGATGAAGCCGGATGTCTTCGTTTGATCTTCAGTCTTCTTCAACTCTTCAAATAGTGATTCTAAATTCTACCAAAATCTTCCACAACCTAAAGCTAACTCAATGATGACTTTACCTAATGTGTGATGTTTAGCGGTCGAGTTTTGATCACTAAAGTTGACAACTAAGCTTGACATACCAACACTTAGTGAGGTTGACCGAGCCATGCTCTAACAGTGCGGTGTTGGAGGGCCCAAAGAACATCCGAGTGGTTACTTGTCCTTGTGTAGCTCTTATCTTCTCCTGCTTGAGAAGTTGGGGTTCATAATCCTAGAATATGGTGTTGGCGGTGTCGAGAAATGGCTACGCTGTGATCCGTTCTTGCGTCTCCGCCGCCTTGTCTTGCTTGTGCGCCTGGGATCCGGGAGATGGCACATCTTTAGTGCAGTATGTTGTTTCCCGCCCGTCTTGGAACAATTGGGCGGTTTGAGATTTGTTCATATGCTTCCTTCTGGATGCGTGAGACTTCACTAGTGCGGCAGCTTTTGCTTGTGCTAGCAGCGCAACCGCTAGGTCATTGGTTCTCGAAAGCCGATCGTCATGTGTTATTGCCCCGCTATATATGGTCCCTTTCAGTGTGTTTGATTCCTTGGTTCTTTTCCATATATGCTACCTGAAATGACAAATTACCACACAAGGAAATGATACCACAAAATTATCCCTTTCTTCCTTTGAGGAGATTCCAACTTATTTAACGAGTTACACAATGAGCTACTAGGTTGAAGGGTCGAGTATCACAAACTTTCCCTTCTTACCGACGTTGGGGGTTAACGTCAGTGGTCAAGACTTACATAGGGGACTGCGGTTCTTTAGGTCAGAACCGCACTTTAATGTCGGTTTATATATTGATGGGTTCAGGAACCGCGTACAAGTTTGATATATTCATATTGTATTTATCGTTGATAATCCTACAGTGTTTACCTGGGGACAAAGGTCTAGGTCACCTTTTTGTCACAGAGCACTGAACTTGTTCCCAAGATGGACAGCTTTAACATGCGAGAAACAAATGGTAAATACGTGCTAAGAACTTTGAAATAAGATAAACATATTCTTATACTAATAAAGTGGAAGACAAAAAATGTGGAAATAGAATTGACACAAGATCTATTAGGGAGAATAAATCCTTTACCAAGACGATGCGTCCATGTTTCTAGCGACAAATTGTGAACACAAAAATTTTAGTGTGCGACAGATCAATGGCTCACAACCAATGAAGGTTGATCACTGCCTTAACAGTTTTAACATTGCAGTGGGCAGCTACGGTTGATAATGTAAAACGAGTGCATAAAGTTAAACAACACAATGATTTAACGTGGTTCGGATTACTACTCCACGGGTGAAACTAGTTCAGTACCTTCAATTAATGATTTGAGTAATACAAGTATGATTATATGCTTAGAGAGGGTAAAGATTTAAGTAAGAATGAGGATTGCGGTTTATGAGCTCCCTCCTCTTACTCTCTCTCTCTCTCTCTCTCTCTCTCTCTCTCTCTCTCTCTCTCTCCTAACTCTCTTTTGTTTATTTGGTCGTCCC
>JAJJMA010152453.1:4320-26805 GCA_023529015.1 Papaver nudicaule
TTTCTTAGGTTTTGTTTTCTTTCCTCTTTTGATCTATTTTGAAAGAAATGAAAATAGATTTGAAGTTTTAATTTTTTGTTATTAGAGAAAATTAATTTTAACTAGTAAAGGTAACTTAGTACATTCCTCACCTTTTGGACATCCCATAGCCACTACCCTAGATGGGTTAATAATTTCATGGGTCCAAATTATTGTCAATGCGACCAAATTTAGCCAGGTAATATAAGTTCCCACATTGAAAAGGAGTTTGGACATTGGTTATTATTGGAACATAAAAGACCGGTATGCATAACTTAAATATGTATTTATATATATATATATATTTATTTATTTTTTTTATAAAGGGGATTGTTTTAAAATTAGCTAGCAGATTAGTAAGCCTGTAACAAAGAAAGGATATAACACATAGGCTTCCAGATAGATCTTACTGTGCCTAATAAACTTAGAAATAGAGTCGGCGATTGACTGTCGTCTCTACTAACAAAACTAAAATTATAGAGTTGACATCCCAAAACCATGTGCTTTATTTCTTTAATAATGTACGATTATCCCAGTGCGATGTAGGAGAACCTTCAGTGATAACTTGAATTACCACTTTCACATCGGCTTCTACTTGAATGTTATTTTAGGCCTTTTCCCCTTGCCCATATTAAGGCCTCTTTAACAGCTTTGCACTTCCCTTCCTCAGCGCTTAACACTCCATCCGAGTATGTTCCTTTGATCCCTTGGCAGCCACCTGCATTGCAACGAAGAACAAGACCGATACCCATTTCGTTAGTTAACTCATCAAAAGAACAATCCATATTAATTTTAAGACAACCTAGAGGAGGTGGTTGCATTTAGAAATAAGTCTAGTTTATGTTGTAATAGAGTTCATTAATGCATTGTTATCTAATGGTTGAGAGCAGGGAACTAAGTAGAAATCAACCCTCCTACGAGTGCCCATAGTTATTATAGGCAGTTTCCCTGATATATGCAGTCATATCTGTCTTTTCACATGACCCAACTAACCACCATTCTGACATACAAATCATTGTCAGAAAGACCCATACCACCTGCAGAAACGTCATTGAACCAACTGATTATCCACTCTTTAACAAATTGAAACTGTTGCTGAATGCCATGGGTATCGACCTGAAAGCTTCTCCATACTCTTTTAGAATGAGCACAACTGAATAACACATGTTCCAGACTCTCTAAATGTTTTGAACATAGACCATATTCATTCACAATCCCAGGAACAAAGAGAGAGAGGCGAGGTCGAGTTGGAACTATTCATTTTATGCTTTTCCAGGCGAAGAGCTTGATCCTATGTGCAACTTAATTTTCTTCCCCACAGCTTTTCGAAACCTTGTTGCCTATATTATTTACCGAATTAATTGCACTTCTGCATACTTTAAATATGAACCTCCCTCTTTGCATGCCACATACCTAAAGTTATAAAAAAAAATTAATTTTTATTGAAAACTCTCTCTTTCATCAAAATCCAAATGTTTTTATGAATGCATACAGGTTTTATACTACACCGCCACAGACACTTAGCACATCCTGATTGCGCAAAATATTTTAGGGTGACAAAAAAACTCGTTTTGTGAGTGGTTATTAAAAATAATTACTACACTTACATCAAATACTTAAACGTAACAGGTTACGCTCACCTTCAATGGGTAATGTTACAATTATCTCGACGGTCAAGAGTTTATTTTCAATCATCCAAACTCATCTCGCCCAAACTTATAATCTAACTGCAAATGTTAGAGCATTGCTCGGTCAAATCTACTAACGTTGGTATGCAAGTTAGTTGTCAAGTTTAAATGCCAAAACACAATTCTTGATTTAGTCTACTAAAGTCAGATTTCAGATACGGGAATTAGATTAAGTAGGTAAGACCTTTGTAGTTGTTGTAAATACCAAACAACACACCCAAGTAACTAAAACACAATTAAAGGAAGACAATGTGGATAATACTTTCTCTCTTGTTGATGTAAATGGTTTCGGGATCCTTCTCAGGGTAGAGGGTCTCATATTTATAGGGATCATTGAGGACATCCCCTCAGTGATCCAATGGTGCTTGGCTAGTTAACAGCGTATCCAGCTATGTCGGTTTACACTCCTTTCCTCCGTTATGCAGAGGGTACTATGGTCCAACTATGTCGGTTACATTATGTTGGGGAACGGATTCCCTCCGCTCATAGTCTATTATACAGACCGGGTACATGGTTGTATAAGGTCCTACACGTCCTTATACTGCTAATGCTAAATAAGCAACGATACTTCTCTTGTTGTGCGCTGCTAGTGTGGCTTTTAGGGTACATATGGAATATGGCACCAACAATAAGATCTTTTTTTATGAACCTCATGATGATTGACTGTTGTAGAAATGTTTGTCTTCTAATGCTTCCACGGATGACTCTGACTTGCGCTGGTGGCGATTCGTTCCTTAGTCGGTTGCTGCGGATGGTTCTGACTTGCGCTGGTGTAGCTGCGGACCTTCTGATGCGTGTTGCTGGCGATTCAGACCTTTTCTTCTTCTCCGCTGATTTGCTGCGCTGGTGACGGTTGATGATGATGATGCGTTTCATCGACTGATGTGCCAAGGTTAAATTTGAATTTTCTCTTGGATTTGATGCTTTACAAATTGCTGGTGATGAAGCAGTTATTTCATCATTTGTTCTCTGTTTTTTTTTTATTTAAAATTTTCCTTTATATTTTCTCTGATTTGAAAACAAAAGGGGGCTTCTGTTCTTCATTTCTTCTGGTGATGGCTGGTGACAAGGCTTGTGCTGCTACTGTCGCTTGTGATTCTTTGAGGAAAAAGAATGGCATCTCCTTTACCCCATCTTCTTATGTTGCTGATTCATATGGTTCTTTATCTGCTCATGTAGGTCGTCGAGTTGATGTTGTTATCTGTAATGATCATCTTGGTGTTGCTTTTTTTGAGTGTGCTGACGATTCTTCTTATGGTCGTAACTCTTTCTGTTATATCTGTGGTAGTGCTGCTGCTTCTCCTGTATTTCCGATGGTTTCTTTTGATATTCCTGCACCGCTTCAAATGTCTTCACATATGCTTCTGAGGTGTGCGCCATTGCTCCTGGGAATTCTCGTCATGGGCTCAAGAAGATTTTATGGGTCCTTAACAAGCAACGCACTCGTCTGCGGAATAGGTACGAGACTCTCCTCTGGCGTGAGTTGTCCGCTGCTGACGATGTTGACTATGCTTGCGAGGTTTTTTCTGGCACTAATGATGATGATCTGGTTTCTATGAATAACGCTGCTCTTGTCTTCTCTGCTGTTGATCGCTTGCTGGTTGACTCAAATCGTGATTACACTGCTGTTTTTGATGCATGCCGTGAACTTCACCCCCAATGGGTTGCTGTCCTACGCCGTCTGTTTTTTGTTCAGGGGGCGTTGCTTGCTTCTTCCTAAGTTGTAAATAGATATATTTCATGAAAGTTATTTCCCACATTTTTTTTAAACACAACAACTATGATGATACTTGGAGCCCTATCCAGATATGGGTTTGAATTATTATCGTACCATTATTCCGTGTTTATCCTATACATCCGTCTTCGGACATGCACTTGTCCTCTTACGACATTCGCATAGTCGAGCATATTTCACTCATTTATCCTGCTCCATTCAACAGGGAGTAGCGACCTCCCACTATGTGACCTTCAAGAGACAGTCTTCAGATCATGTTTCCTGAAAAAATAAAATCATATGCCCCGTTCCCCATATTGCCGATTAGAGGGCTTTCGATTAAGCATATTCCTATTTTTCTAGCACAAGTGATAGGTGTTCAAAACACCTATTCAAGAGTACCTAATCTATACACTTTAGTCGACTTAAGCCTCGTACATTGTTTATTTTAACCATTTTCTATTTTGCAGGTATTTTGAAATAATATTATTTTAAATGAAGCAAAAACAACTCAATTTATAACTTGGAGTCATATGGAGTTGGTGGTCTTTGAACACAAGAAGAATACAAGCTCAAAAGTGTCGCAAACAGGATATAAAAGGGCCGGTCGGTTATTTCCAACCCCCTTCGGACGATAAGGGGCACCCAAAATGATGGCCCAATTCTTAGAACATGGCCAGATGCCTGTTCAGTTCATCGTCAAATGAGGGAGCCGGGAATGAAATTTAATCGGGATTCGGAGTTCATCTGAGTTCAAAGGAAGATTGCAAACGGTGGTTGATTGGTGATATTCTGAAGCTCCAAAGGAACAAGCAGTGATGTATTTGTGGGGCTGTTACACATTAAGAGAAGACATAACAGCATCTGCCATTGACGGCGCTGCTGCTAAAGACGGTCAGTGTTGGTGGTTGAAGGTTTTCTGACGAGAGAGGACTGCAGGAGGATTTAAGTCCTGGGTTTTCATGAATTCTGAACAAGAAGGCAGATGGGGGGTTGTCTGTGTGATGTCGGAATTACCATCAGGAATTCTGTTTTGCCGATGTGAGGAAGAAGAAGGTGACTGTGTGAACAGCACGCGTGTAGAAGAAGGTAGTCGGTTTTCTAGGACTGACAAGACAAATAAATTATTGGACTGGGCTTGGTTGGAGAGTTGGGTCAGTTCACAGCAGCTGGGCTCGAGGTTAGGCAAGTGTAATTGGTTTTGGAAAGGGAGTTTTGCGTGAGCTTTTGTGAGAAAGGTATAAAAGAAAGTTTTACGTCAGTTTTCAGAGAACGGACATACGCAAGTTTTGGAGAAGTTTTTCTGGCACGTTTCCTGAGGCAAGGAGAAAGCTAGGGTTTGGCACGGATTTCGAGGTGGAGTTTGGGGAGAAAGATTGGAGCTTTGTATAAGGGAGTTTTTATGATTTCTAGCACTTTCATTATGTTTTCTTTTGCTTTGAAAAACAACATGAGTAGCTAAATTTCTTTTTATTGGTTGAGGATGTAGTCTTTTAATTGCAAGACATGTTTCATGATTAATTGTGGAGTTAAACTTATTCATATTCGTTGTCGATTTTATTCTACTTTGTGTATGAGTGTATGATTGATGTATTACACTAAGATAGAACATATTTTGATTCAAGTGGCCAATTGAATTAGGTTATGTTATTATCTATTGCTAGAATTAGGTTTGGAGATACGAAATAGTTGAAAAACCTATTCATAAGTAGCACAATATGATTATTGAGGTGGTGATAGCTTCGAGAGTCATATGTAGGATACAACCTTTGTTGAATGAGCCATTCATGGTGGTTCATTGCATTGATTAGTCTATTTCACAAAACTTAGTGCTCTTAGAGAGTTGAACTCGATTACTCATGGTGTCGAGTTATTCTCTACGTAGTATTCACACATTCATTGTTATGGTGTGTGATGACATTAGGAAATTCCGGAATATTTTTGCGATGATGTATTCTAGGGCTTTTGATGATGATAGAACTAGTTGAAACTCCATATATTATTCATATGCATGTTAAGCAATTTAAGATGAAACCTTAACCAATATTCTCCACTCTTGATTACTTTCGACTATTCTTTGCGTCTTATTTACTTGCTTTTATTTTATTTTACTTTTAGTTTTAAAACAACAAACATCCCCCCCTGGTTACTTAAGAAATCGATAATAAATAACAACCAATCTCTCTCTGTGGATCGAATCTGTTCTTACCATTATACTATCTTATTTATTGTGAAGGTTAAAAACTGAAGTATATTTGTTGCGGTTCGACAACGCATCAACAAGCCTTTTCCTCTTCCTTCTTGTGTGGCTTCTCTCTCCATTGTGATCTCCGCTAACGCTTTAATACTTGCTAATTGCTCCTTTGGTTCTCTTGCAATTTCCTCTAATTTCCTTATCACTGCTTCTAACTTAATTTCTAATATCTCCCCCTTTACCGCTGCTATACTGCTGACCTCTCTTGATATCTTCTTGGCTGCGCTGCGCGTTCCTCGCTTATATGATACTACTGTGATTTTTTGGTTCGTCTCTGCTGACTTTTTTACTTCACCGAGACTCATTTTTCTGCTTTACTGCTGACTGATCACTTTCTGCGGATACCTTCTTTGGGTTTTGATAT
Organism: Papaver nudicaule; assembly: GCA_023529015.1. Taxonomy (NCBI): domain Eukaryota; kingdom Viridiplantae; phylum Streptophyta; class Magnoliopsida; order Ranunculales; family Papaveraceae; genus Papaver; species Papaver nudicaule. The sequence goes on from JAJJMA010152453.1 coordinate 10,359, forward strand.
GATGAAGGCTGGTGTTCTGGTGTGAGCTACTGGATTTGTACGTGACCAACAACCGAAGTTAGTTCGCATGCAACAACTCTCACTGGCTTCTATGAAATTCTCCCTGCGGTATTCAGCATAGCTTCGAACGCGCAGCTTGGATTTCCTAGTTTTGTGATTTTCTTGGTGAGGTTTTTGGGTGAGTGGTACTCTGATTGATCCAATACCAAGTCTAACTTGGTTCACATGATGATGCTATTAGTTAGCAGATCTGCGTACCTTTTCCAAATGCGGACGACTCGCGCGCTAAGAAAAAAATGGAGAAAAATAATGTGCGCTGCTATCCTCCATTTTTCTGAATAAATATTTCTCTATATGGCACTGACAGTTTGTGATAATGACCGATGCAGATATTTTTTGGAAAACAACTATGATAACTTTGACTGTGATATTTGGCTTGAGTTTTCTCGATTGTATCTTTCCTAGAAAGGGAGCTCATAATATGCGTTCTCTCGCCTTGATCTTTTTAGAAAAATAAAAAAGTGGGTTGTGATCATCATGATCAAAGATTGAAAAAGAGCCCCCTTCTCCTGAAGATATAAAATAACGAGTTTCCGAAGGTGAAACAAAGGTTTTAGTTTGATGGTTTTGAAAAAATCACAAGTTCACATAAACACTACAACCCCTGCCACTAGGCATCAAGGATTCATTACGAAATCACGTAGTATTGTGAAAATGTGGAAAGAACTCTAGATGGTTTTAGTAAAGAGGATGCATACATGTAAAAAAAAAAACATCCAAAAAATCTACCAAAAATATCCCAACGGAAAGAGAAAGGATGACTTACCATACTCAGGTAGAGGTACATGACTTTTGGTCTAGTAGAACTCGTCGTCCCCTTGTGTCGGCGCCAAAATATAGTTACTGGAAATACCAAACAACACACCCAAGTAACTAAACACAAGTAAATGAAGACATTGTGGATAATACTCTCTCTTGTTGATGTAAATGGTTTCGGGATCCCCTCTTTAAGGGTCATATTTCTAGGGATCACTGAGGACAGCCCCTCAATGATCCAATGGTGCCTGGTTGGTTGACAATGTATCCAGCTGTGTCGGTTTATATTCCTTTCCTCTACTATACGGAGGGTACTTTACATTATTTTTTTTGATGTTAAGAAGAATTTATTTCAAAAATTACGCAATTACATGATAGTTTTCATTCTCAAACCAGCTTATCATATCTGGTGGAAAATTGTTATAAAACTCAAAAGCAGAATGTTCATCTCTTGCTTTCTTGGCTAGATTATGAGCAATATTATTAGCTAGCCTATTAATAGATTTGCAAAACCAAAATCTAGAAGTAGAAAATTGACTCTTGGCTTCAGAAACAAGTCCTTGATTCGACCAATGAACTTGAGCTTCATCTCCATTGATGGACTTCACTGCATTATCACAATCAGCTTCAAAAACAACTTTCTGGTACCCCATCTCTTCGGCCCAAAGAACAGCTTCCTTGAGAGCATAACATTCCAAGTGTTCCGCTCCCAATTCTACATGCAGTCCAGTGCCAAAGAAAGCTCCTTTCACTCCTAAGCATTTCCCTGCACCATTACGAATTATTAGTCCTATGCTTCCGATATTTAAATTCTCAATATATGATGCATCTATGTTAATCTTAACATAGTCATCAACAGGAGGAATCCATTCCTTTATCTGCATATTAGAATTAATAATTCTTGCAGTAGAGTTAGAAGTAACACTACATTGGAGCACCATATTGTGTACTCTAGCAACAGTATTAGCACATAATGGTTTCAAACCCTGAAAAATCAGGGAACATCTATCCTTCCACACCTGCCAAGATCCATACATAAACCTACAAATTGTAGTGTTGTTAGCAATATAAGGTAAATTCACAGTTTGTTTATTTATGACCAACCAACTGATGACCCAGTTGTGAAAACTGCCATGAAATGCTTGAATATAAACAATATCAATCTGCATACTATGCCATACAACCCTAGCATGAATGCAATCAAAAAAGATATGATCAGGAGTTTCTAGAGGGTGATTACAGAAACAACAGTGGGTTTGTATTTCTGGTTTATGCCTAGAAATCCTATCTCTTGTAGACAATATCTTTTTAAGACTTCTCCAAATAAATAGCTGAACTCTATGTGGAATTTTGAGTTTCCACAGAGTTGGCCAAATCTCTTTAGACAGTGTTTCTCTTGCCACAAAAGAGTTCACATCATTAGTGCATAGGGTGTTATATGCACTTTTGACGCTAAATTTGCCTCTCCTATCTGGTTTCCATATCATCATGTCTTCCCCTGTCTCTAGAATGAACATTTCTAGAATCCTAGAAGCACTGTGCTGTGAAAACAAAGAGGTAATTAGATCAGCATTCCAAATTCTAGAATTAGGCAGAAACAGTTCACAAACATAGGTAACATTATTGCTAGGTGAACCATTTGATGGTTCAGGTGGGTTATTTAAGCATATAACCCACTGGTCTAACCATATGTTGATTATAGTGCCACACTTAACAATCCAAAAGTAGTTTTCCTGGACATTTTTAATTCCAGAGTGCACACTTCTCCAGATCCAAGAACATTCATCCTTTGGATCTTCACCTACATGTAGAAAACTCCTGCATATTTTGCTTTGAGAATTCTAACCCATAGAGCATCTGGCTCATTACAGGCTTTCCAGGCTAGTAAGCATAGCCTCATTAAATTTCTCAAGATCTCTAAATCCTAGTCCTCCTAGATTTTTGGGCTTACACATTTGATCCCATGCAAGTAAACACATACCTTTATTATCCTGATGCCCCCACCAAAAGTGTGTTTGTAAGGAGTCCAGCTTTGCAACCATAGTTTTAGGGATCTTGAAACATCCCATTTGATGTGTTGGCATGGCATTTAACACATGTTTTACCATTGTAGACCTACCAACTTGATTTACAGACTTACCTTTCCATGTTTTAAGTCTAGTACTGAAGGATTGCATGAAAGGTTTATAAAAGCCTCCATTTTGTTCTGTCCTAACAATAGAGTAACACCTAGGTACTTATCTGAGTCAGACATAATGTTCATATTAAGCTCTTTTGCTAAATCAGTTCTTCTGGATGGGCTAAGATTTTTAGAGAAATATACACTAGACTTATTGAAGTTTAACATTTGACCAGAGTACTTACCAAAGTCATTTATAGTTTCTAGTATTCCTCTTACATTGTGCATATCTGCCCTTGCAAAGATCAGAATGTCATCTGCAAACATTAAGTGAGAAATAGCAGGTCCACTCCTAGAAGCTTTAACACCAAAGAAAACATGATTAGTTTCAGCATTGGAAAAACTTCTAGATAAAAACTCCATAGCTAAAATGAATAGATAAGGAGATAATGGGTCTCCTTGTCTAAGTCCCCTTGTTGAGTGCTATAAATAGAGGTGTCTAAGGACGAAAACCGCAAGCATCAAGCATACGTGAAGATCCTCTGTGGAATTGATCGTAAAAATCTTTTCACTTCGGTGAATGCTTGTTGTGGTATAGTCATCCTCTATTAGGTAGCAGTTCCTCTTGGGATTTACCTACGACTATAAAGATTTCTCTTGAGAGTTGGGAAGCACATGTAGGAGATTGAGACCTTAGTGGTTGATATCGGAGTAACCTGTAACCTTGGTAACCTGATTACGTTCTTGTATATTCTACGTTCCTTCTCTTCTGATATAAGGCCATTCAAGAACTGATACGTTACACACAAGGTTGAAAGGAAGCAATGCACAGCTGCACTCGGTGTTGTAAGACCTAGTTAGCTCCAATTGTATAAGTTTCTTAAGTGATTCTTCGTGTACAACTGAGGTAGAGACAAGTTGGGCATAGTTTACTCGGTTTACTTGTCAGCCCCCGCTTGTAAGTAGATTTCCGTATGACCTGAAGAAATCCGAAGGAAGTCACTTTGTGTATGTCAGACTGATAGAGGACAGTTCAAAGATACAGTTGATAATTGAGGTTGCAAAGCCGGAATTATTAACACAAGCCTTTAACAACGGTTAAAGCAACTCCTAGGCCTGTAAATGACGTCATCTAGGGGAATCAAGTGCGTGACGATCTATGGGGGATCTAGAGACGTAAGGAGTGCGACAGTAGCCAGTTCGCTTGGAGGGTTGGAATTGGTCTCTGCTACATCCCAGACCGAAGTCTTATAGTAGGCTAGTGTTTGCAGATAGTTTGTATTGTGCGGTGTTCAATCTGGACGAGGTCCCGAGATTTTTCTACAGGTTGTAGTTTTCTCGTTAAAAAAATCTCTGGTGTCTTGTGTACTTTACTTTCCGCATTATATTCTCTGATTATATAAATAAAGCAAACACAAGAAGTACGTTATTATAAACCTGATCGTTGTCCTCAATCCATCCATTGGATTTACCAAGACTCTTGCGTTGGACTGATCCTTGTGATCCAAACTCAGGTTAACAGATCTGGATATTGATTTTTGAGATCGTCCAGATCTGACCATAAGTCTCACGAGCCCAAACGAAAAGTTGGTTGTATTTCGGTACCCCTGTTTTTTCAATTGGTATCAGAGCCGGTGAACACATAAAAGACGTAATTGTTTGTGTTTATCGAGGTTCGTGAAATAACGTCAAAATGAAGGGATCATGCTTTGACTACTCAAAGTCCTTGGGATTGTCTACTCCAAAGATATCCACTCCATCTGTTTCTCAACAGATCAGAATAAATTCTGGTAAACTCACAAAAGCTGCAGTAACCCAAAACGATCCTACACCCAGAAATCTCAAGATTGAACAGACAGAGGAATACATATCTCTGGGAGAAAAATATGTTCAAAGTTTAAGTGATCTCTATGACGCACTCACACGTGAATGCTCATGGTCAGAACTCCTAGAACAACAACTCCAGAAATTGGAAATAGTTGTTCGAGAACTCAGAGATTCCAAAGAGAAAATTTCTTCTTTAGAAATTGCTCTTAATCTGAGTCAAAGTCGTAAACAACAAGTTGCGGAAGAACACGATTTGGAGATTAAAAAAATTATCATCAGTAAAAAGGATGTAGAAGATCACTTAACCAATGCTCAAGAAAGATGCAAACTTCTTGAAGTAGAAAATCTGAAACTTATGGATTTGTCTAAAATCCACAGTAAATCAGAAAAAACTTCAAGAAGCAATGTGATAAATCCGCGCACTCCACCTATCACATCTGCATCAGAAAGAGTCATTGTAACTGCCAAAGTCACTAATAAAAAGAAGGCAAAACCTTCTGTCACCACGAATGTAGTGACCACATTATCTGACTCATCAGATAATAATAGTGATATGCAGAGTGGTGGTAAAAGACATGAAATTATATGTCGAATCTTTAAAAAGAAAGGACACCACCAAAGAAATTGTAATAGTCAGGAGAAGAACAAACAGATTGATCAGCTGCAACACACATTAAACCTTGTGTTAAAAAACGTGTATGAACTCTGCAGGCCTAATCCACGGGTGATCCCTAGAAATAAATCCTACAAGAGATCATCTTCACCCATGATAAATGGCAGAACTATTACTGAAAAACGGAGACATAATGATCAACAGTGGACTAAGATTGCCTCTTTACCACAACAAAAGTCTCTGATCAGGACAACCACTCCATTAAGAAACCAACCTCAATATCTTGACAGCTTGGTCACTCAGGAGGATTTAAACAGAGTGTTGTCTGATTTTGCAAAGCGAAATCACTCCCAAAAGAAAAAATCTGGAAGTTCCTCCCACAATGAGTCATATCATGACGACAGTAACTACTATGATAATTTCAAGGGAACGTCATCTAGAAAATCTAAACGATGGCGGAAAAATGGTGAGTCTCAAGGAACTCACCACAACACTAAAATCTAGTGTTGAAACTAGCATCCTTATCTAAAGTACTGGAGATAAGGAATGATATATATATCAGGAGTAACTTCCTGATTGATCCAGTACCATTTGGAGATCAATTCAAGTGTTGAATGCCTTCTGGCCATAGAAAAACTAATGAGGGACGTATGGACACAGAAACACTAAGTCCATGACTGGGCTTCTCAGGATGAAGAAATAAAGTATTCAAAAACTGAAAAGTTTGTGAACCAGTTCGCGAACCGTATAAGGTGTTTTATGTACGTTAAACTCAAATAAGCAACACTTGTCAACCAGATGGCATTATTTTTCTCTTTACGAAAACTGGGACTCTGTTTTCGAAATTTACTCAAATCTTGAGAATGCAAACCTGATAGGACTCTGGGTATGCATTATTTGAGTCAATCCTTCTTGGTATTTGATAGGTGCCTTAAAACACCTACTCAAGAGTACCTTATTATACACTTTAGTTAAGCTTATGCCTCGTACATTGGTTATTTAACGTTGTTTTCTATTTTGCAGGTACAATTGCTTTAAGTTACAACAAAGAAACAAATAACATCTCATTTCATTTGAAGAAACTACAAGGTGGTGGACAGCAGGGTAGAAAGCCTTTGAAGTGCCAAAATCCAAGGAATTACTGGAGCAGACATCATTCCAAGCTCAGGGCACCACCACAGCTTAAGGCAACGGGTTATTCCCAACCCCAGCACAGCGCTAAGGGGTACCCCGTTATCCTAAACAAAACAGACGCAGGATTTCTCAGATCTGTGTCTGAAATTTAAACAGAGAGGAAAGACAGGAGCACAGTGAGAAGAAATGGCGATTGAGAGAAAGATTCAAGATTCAAGAGGATCAGGGCTAGGTTACTGGGGGTTCTGTGGAGTTGATGATGCTGATTTACATGAAGGGGAGAGCTTAGATCTGAGAACAGGAGGAGAAATTGCAGCTGATTGCGGTGATTTTCTGGTGGGTTTTGATGGGGTTTACTGTGGGCTTCTGTTGTCGATTTGAGGTTGTTGTTTGGTGTGGCTTTGTAGGGTTCGAATTCCAGCCAAGGAAGAGGGTTACTGCCGCTGATTACAAAGGAGATTGAGGCTACACAGTTGGAGGTTTGGGTGAAGATTGAAGCTACAAAGACAACTGATGCTGCTACCCTAACTGTGGGTTGTGAATGGAGGAATTAATTGAGAATGATTGACTTCTGTTATGTGTGAATGTTGGATTGTGTTGAATGTTAATACTGTTTCAGGGAAGGAGAAACATTAAGGATGAATGAATGCAAACTGAACTATCCAGTTTCAGGTTTGCAAGGTGCACATCTGACATCTGAAGAAATGCCTGAACCACAGTTCCAGACTTGGGTATCGCTGGTGATCTTACAGTGATGTTAGAGCTCAATATGGTGTTGATTTTGTGGAGATTATGGTTTGCAGGAAAAGGCTGTTGCTGTGTGAACTGTTGGTGTTGTGGCAGAAGATTTCAGAGTTACAGGGATTACAGATGTTGGGTTCGGATGATGGTTTGGAGCTGTGCTGTGTGTTGTTTCTCTGAAGCTGATTTGCTGTGGACTTGGGTGTGAATTGGCAGGAAAATAGAGCTGGAATCTGTGGAAATGGCAATGGGTTTTTGGCTGCTGTTACTGGTGACTTGTGCAGTTGATGTGAACAAGAGTATGCAAGGCTGCTGAAGCTGGTATATTGATGAAGTATTGGAGCTGACTTACAGTGAGAAAGAGCTCGGATTTGTGATCATTGTGAGCTGTTTTGGATACAGTTTGGTGCTGGTTTATGGAGGCCTGGAAGCTACAAGGACTAGGAGATGTTTTGGAAAGGGCTACGACCTGACTTAAATAGCAACAGAGAATGGGCCTGGATGTTGGACAGTGGAGAGGGGTACTGAAGTTTTGAGCGGATATGCAAACAAAAGTTTTTAGGGTGCGGTTTGGAAGGACTGGAAAGACATAAAAGAAGAGGTGCAGGAGCAAAGAACGGATCTTTTACATCTGTTTTTGAAGTGCAGTTTTGGAGAAAGCTTGGAAAAACCCTAAGTTTGCTTTTCTTATTTTCTTTAGTTTGAAACAATTATTTATTCAAAGATTTTATGTTTTCTTTCAAGAACATGAGTAGCTAAGTTCTATTATTGGTTAGGGTTGATTTCAAAACCCGAGACATGATTTATGATTGATAATCAATAAGCGATTTTCCGCAATTAATCTCTTTATTGTTCAAGTTCTACCATGCTTTTATTATTCATGTTATTTGATAGTTCAAGTTCGAAATTGAATTGTTGATTAACAATTGCTAGTCGAGATTGTCTTGGAGATCTCGACACAAGTAGCAATATATTTGTGTTGATGAAGGGATTTTGTTAAACACATGTATGTAGAAGTTGACACTAGTGTATGAGTCGAGCTTATGTGCTCATCACTAGGAGTATCCTATTTCATTGAACCTAATGCATTTAAGTGAGTTTTATCTAGAGAGCTTATTCTAGGTGCTCACATGAATAGAATCCTTGAAGAGAACTTATTCTTTTAGGTGAATATCGGAGATAATCGGAGTAGATGAACTTGTATTTACTCTAGGGTTGCTAGTATCGAGAAGATTGTTGAGAATTTGCTTTATATCAATTTGATTCTTGTTTCGTGGTCGAGAATGATTCCTTAATCAATGTTTCTCTCTTATTTGATCACACTTTACAATTTTCAGAATTTTTGTTATTGAAAGACAACAAAACTTAAACCTTATAACAACTAAAACTCAAACCTCCCTGTGGATTCGAACTCGACTTACTTTGCTACATCTTAATTGTGTTGTTTAGAATCGAGAACATATTTTTGATAGGTTTGACACCTTATCAGTATTTTATTCTTATAAATACCCCAACACCTGATAGATTAATTCATTCAAGTGTTTCCTTGCTTACTTGATCTAATCCTGAGAAAGCACAGTATGACAGGAAGTAGGAAAAAGAGAATTCTAGTTGATGAAGACCTTACTGCTCCTAACATCCAAGGAAGAGAACCTAAGGCTGCTTGCTATTTTGCCTATGACTATCAAGATTTGGAAGAAGTGATATGGAAAACGGTGATGTCTTGTATGATGTCATCAAGTGGTGCAGAGAGACTTTTCCTCAGCACAAGAGAAACATGAAAGACTGTGATTTGCTTGGTCTCCAGATGGAAGCAGTGTTGACTGAGATTATGCTCATGAAAACACAAATAAGGGAACTTGTCAATGGCAAAAAGATTGTTTTCAGTGATGCAAAAGAAACAAAAGACAAGCCTTTCATGAGCAAATCTGCTGAATAAAGCTGGTTTTTCATAGTTACTTTAGATTCTTCCATAATCAATTAGATTAGTTGATTCCTTGTGAGAACTTGTTCTTACTTTTGCGTAAGGAATATAAACTATATGTAAAAGTAGTTTGCCTTTTCATGCTTTTTAGAGTTTTTCAGCATGTACTACTTTATTTCATTAATAAAAGTTCTTTTTAGATGTGAAAAAGGAGGGGTACCGAAATACAACCAACTTTTCGTTTGGGCTCGTGAGTCTTATGGTTTAAGTTTGGACGATCTCAAAAATCAATATCCAAACTCTAATAACTGGAGTTGTGATCTTGGGAATCAACTCAACAAAGTTGGGACTTTGGAGTAAACTCTACAGTTATTGAATAACGTACTACTTGGTTCTTTAATTATATAATCAGAGATATAATGCGGAAAGTAAAAGAACACAAGACACCAGGGATTTTTTTTAACGAGGAAACTGCCTTGCAGAAAAACCTCGGGACCTCGTCCAGATTGAACACCGCCCAGTACAAACTGACTACAAACGCTAGCCTACTATAAGACTTCGGTCTGGGATGTAGCAGAGACCAGCCCTCCAAGCGAATTGGCTACTATCGCACTCCTTACGTCTCTAGATCCCCCACAGATCGTCACACAACTGATTCCCCCAGCTGACGTCCTTTACAGGCCTAAGAGTTGCTTTGACCGCTGTCAAAGGCTTGTGTCAGCAATACTGGCTTTGCAACCTAATTGTTGACGTATGGTCTAACTGTCCTCTATCAGTTTACCACACACAAGTTGACTTCCTTCGGATGATTAAATCTAGGTCATACGGAAATCTACTTCACAAATCAGGGCTGACAAGCAAACCGAGTAAGCTATGCCCAATTTGTCTCTACCTCAGTTATACACGAAGAATCACTTAAGAAACTTGTATAACTGGAGCTAACTAGGTCTTACAACACCGAGTGCAGCCGTGCGTTGCTACCTTTCAACCTTGTGTGTAACGTATCAGTTCTTGAATAGCCGTATAGCAGAAGAGACGGACTATGGAATAGACAAGAACGTGATCAGGTTACCAAGGTTACAGGTTAATCTGATTTCAACCAAATATGGTCTCAATCTCCTACCTGTGCTTCCCAACTCTCTAGAGAAGTCTTTTATAGTCGTAGGGAGTTCCCAGAGGAGCTGCAACCTATAGAGGATGACTATACCACAACAAGCATTCACCGAAGTGAAAAGAGTTTACGCTACCTTCCCTAAGGACCTTCACGTATGCTTGATGCTTGCGGTATTTGTCCGTACACACCTCTATTTAGGGCTGCACAAGAACCGTCTGGAACTGCATAACCGACCGAAAACCGCCCAAAACTGCAAAAACCGAACCCGAGCCGACCGCAAACAAGCCGGTGGCAGTTTTCAATTTACTAAAACCGCTCATGTCGGTTCGGTGAGCAGTTTTGGGTGTGCCACCGACCGAACCGACCGCCTATGAAACTAACTACTTATAGACCAATGATATTCTAGCTAGATCTAATCTAACCATCCATTTAACCTAACCCTTAGTATATATTTCCTAACCCCAAAAACTAAATCAGTTTCTTTTCTCTTCTCTTCCTCTACTACTGCGGCCACCTCTGCTACACTCTCCACCATCTCACTCTCACCACCACCACTCCATCACCGCAACCAACCACCACGTTCTTCTTCACCCAAAACTTAAAAGGTATGTGTATTGTTTTCTTGTTACTAAAAGTTTGTATTTTTTTTTTTTAAGTAAGGGATCTGATTCTTCCGATCTGTTTCTACAGTGTGCTTTTAATGGTAAAGTTTAAGTTTTTAACACTTTGTTAGATTTTGGTGTTTTGTAGCTGTTTCTTTCTGATTTAATGATGATTTGGGGTTTTTTACACTTCCAACAATGAAACTTTTTTTTTTTTTTTTTTTTTTTTTTTTTTTTTTTGGTTCTAGGATGTACTGACTTGTTGTGATTACTTGATTCTGAATTTTCTGTTTGTTAATATCGTCTTTGTTTAATGCCAGGGTACATGCAAGATGTCTAGTCCTTCTCCGGTATGGATTGATTTTGAAAGGTTGAATAATCTGAAAGCAAAGTGTATACATTGCCTCAAGGAATTTAATACTCATTCCAAGAACAATGGGTTAACCAGCATGAAGATTCATATTTCCAAATGCCCTTATAATTCTACCAAGGAGGGACAACTGAATGTTTAAATATGATTGTTTTTCTTTTGTTTGTTTTTCAATTTTTACTACTTCAAAGTTTAAATACTGATTGTGTAGATTTCAATGGATGTGTTTGTGTTTAAAGTGTTTTTTGTGGATGGTTCAATGCAATCTATTTTGTATGGGTTGTATGGCTGATATTGGCATTCTGGTTGAATTTGTTTTGTGAAATTTTGGATAGAATGAGTATATTCTGTAGGTTAAATTTCTGCGTTTTTATTTACGTATTTGCCATCAGTGAAAACCGCTAGAAACCGCTGGCAAGACCGAACCGTTTTTAGGCGGTGGCAGTTTACTATATGAGAAAACCGCCTATGGCAGTTCGGTGGTCGGTTTTGGCCAAAACCGCAACCGACCGACCGTTGTGCAGCCCTACCTCTATTTATAGCATTCAATAAGATAGGTTGCTTTGGAATAAAGCAATCAATTACTTGTCCCACAAGTTAAGGAAACCCTAAACTTGATAACCAAGTAATAGAGATTAATCTCAATTGGAATTCTTTTTATCATTTATCTGCCAAGTGTTTTGTTAGCTCAAAAACACTTCAAGATAGAATCCAACAGACCAGAGATAATCTTATCTTATTGACTCATTGAAGATCGTTAGATGGAACACAAAAGATATTATGTGATATACAAGTCCATCTAAGAGATAAAGGAGTTTAGAGTTTGACCCAAGTGAAATTCTGAAAGAATATCCACTAAATCCGACACCAACAAAGTAACCAACATTGGGTTCGCGTCCTAGTTCGCGAAATGTTCAGTCACTTTGGAACTCAGAAGAAATCCGAGTTTCTGGTTTGCGAACCGGTTCGTGAACCGTGCGCCTGTCAGATTTCGTCAAATCTGGATTCCGCTGGAAGTTCTGGGCTTACCAGGACTTAGACGTGTATACGTCCTCAGCTGTAATCCATGGACTCTTTGCTCAAGAGTACTCCTTTAGATTCATCCATATCCAACTAACGATTTGCAAGCAAACCATTGTAATGGACACATGGCACCGAATCTATCTCATTCATTCTTGTACTCACAGTATTTGTGGGAACAAACACTGGTCATGACACAAGGCCACGTTAGACAAGAATACGATCTCAATCGCTATTATCACTACTAAAGTAGTCGACTATATTTCGAAAGAATAGAGAAAGTAGAATAGAAGAATTTCCATAAAGTCATAACTCCTACTAACCTTTTGTCGATGAAGAATAATTGATGTCTTCTTTGTCTTCACAGTCTTCGTCTTCAAGGTCTCTACTACTTTGTCTATATCCCAATTCCGAAATCTAAACTCTAGTAGGCTAAATCAAGAATTGAGTTTTGACACCTAAAACTGACAACTAGCTTGACATACCAACGCTAGTGGGTTTGACCGGACAATGTCCTAACAAGATGATTATTAATGATGTTTGCAATTCTTGATTTTTCTACCTCAATCTTATTGCAACACATAGCTTTTTTCCCATTACCTCGGTAGTGATGTAAGGTTATGTCTATTAAAAAAGTTATGCTTTTTCTCACGATCAAGAAACTTTTGATTGTATGATTTTTAGGGTTTTCACAAACTCGGAATCATATACTCTTTTCCAAAAAATTGGCTAAGGGAAAGAGATTATAAACGAAGCAAAAGTGGATAACATTAAATTGTTTTTGTCCATGTTAGACTTTGTAAGTTCTTCTTTATTGAATAACACCACATGGGGGAGAGTTCTTAACTTGAACTTGCGCTTAATAACAAATCTTTTTGGGGAGCGTGGTTGTGGAATATTAGGAGAAAAGTGTGTCTATATTTCTCCAAAGAAGAATCAACTTAGAGATCATCGTTCTGATTTCCTAGTTATGTCATCTTAAACTTGGTATGTGAGTACTTAGCTTAACCTATTTCATAGGTTTATGAAACCCTAGTCTCGAACTACTTTGTCATATTTTTGTGAAAAATAGGGGGAGAATACATATGGTTCTTGTTCTTGTGGTTCATAACCATAGGCGGAGAACGACATGTGCTTACTTGTTGTGCTTTTCCAAAGTATCAAGTAAGGGGGAGTAATTAAAGCTGAGAAAAGCTTCATATCAGGAATGAGTAGAATCACTTTAAAAGTTTTGATACACGGACTTTAATGTTTGCTAAGATTCTTACTCTTTGCACAAACAACATGTGGGATTAGCATATTAACCCATGTAAGCTTGAGCGTACCTTTGTGGTTGTTTGAGCTGGATATGTTGAAGGTGTTGTCTACAAATTCATCAACATGAGTTAAACGAACACATCAAGACTCAAGGGAGAAGTTGAAGAACTCAAGAAATCAAGATACATCTGGTTAGTACTTAATTGTATATCTTTTGAATCCATATGTAAATTGATTTTGTCACTAAAATTGACAAAGGGGGAGATTGTTAGGGCATTGTCCGGTACAACCCACTAGCGTTGGTATGTCAAGCTGGTTATCAGTTTTAGGTGTCAAAACACAATTCTTGATTTAGCCTACTAGAGTTTAGATTTCTGAATTGGGATATAGACTAAGTAGTAGAGACCTTGAAGACGAAGACTGTGAAGACAAAGAAGACATCATTTATTCTTCATCGACAAAAGGTTAGTAGGAGTTATGACTTTTATGGAAATTCTTCTATATCTTTCGAAATAGTCGGCTACTTTAGTAGAGATACTAATAGCGATTGAGATCGTGTTCTTGTCTACATGACCATGTGTTATGTTGGTATTTTTTTTCCCACGAATACTAACTTTACAAGAATACATGAGATAGATTCGATACCATTTGTCCATTGCAATGGTTTGCTTGCAAATCACTTGTTGGATATGGGTGAATCTAAAGGAGTACTCTTGAGCAAGAGTCCGGTGGATTATAACTGAGGACGTCTAACACGTCTAAGTACTGGTTCAACCCAGAACTTCCAGCGGATCCAAGTTAAATCCTAATCTGAATGACAACAGTTCCCGAACCGTTCGTGAACAGTGAATTAGGAAAAACTCATGAGTTCCAAAGTATCAATTTGTACGCGTACCTTACGTGAACCTCAGATTCGATGCTTTTGGTCGTAATTCATATGGACGGTTTGCGAACCGTCCAAAAGTGAATATTCTCTGGATTTTTTCACTCGGGTTAAACTCTGACTCCTTATCTCTTAGTTGGACTTGGTTATCACAAAAATATCTTCTGTGGTCCATCTAACGATTCTCAATGTGTCAATAAGATAAAGATTATCTCTGGTCTGTTGGATATCAATCGTGAAGTGTTTATGAGCTAATAAAACACTTGGCAGATAAATGATAAAAGATTTCCAATTGAGATAAATCTAGGTTTCTTGGTTTGCAAGTTAGGGTTTCCTAAACTTGTGGAACAAGTAACTAGTTGCTTTATTCCAAAGCAACCTATCTTTTTGAGTGCTATAAATAGAGGTGTCTAAGGACGAAAACCGCAAGCATCCAGCATACGTGAAGATCCTCTGTGGAATTGATCGTAAAAATCTTTTCACTTCGGTGAATGCTTGTTGTGGTATAGTCATCCTCTATTAGGTAGCAGTTCATCTTGGGATTTACCTACGACAATTAGACTTCTCTTGAGAGTTGGGAAGCACATGTAGGAGATTGAGACCTTAGTGGTTAATATCGGAGTAACCTGTAACCTTGGTAACCTGATTACGTTCTTGTCTATTCTACGGTCCTTCTCTTCTGATATAAGGCCATTCAAGAACTGATACGTTACACACAAGGTTGAAAGGAAGTAACGCACGGCTGCACTCGGTGTTGTAAGACCTAGTTAGCTCCAGTTGTATAAGTTTCTTAAGTGATTCTTCGTGTACAACTGAGGTAGAGACAAGTTGGGCATAGTTTACTCGGTTTACTTGTTAGCCCCCGCTTGTAAGTAGATTTCCGTATGAGCTGGAGAAATCCGAAGGAAGTCACTTTGTGTATGTTAAACTGATAGAGGAAAGTTCAAACATACAGTTGATAATTGAGGTTGCAAAGCCAGAAGTATTAACACAAGCCTTTAACAGCGGTTAAAGCAACTCCTAGGCCTGTAAAGGACGTCAGCTAGGGGAATCAAGTGCGTGACGATTAGTGGGGGACTTAAGGAGTGCGACAGTAGCCAGTTCGCTTGGAGGGTTGGAATTGGTCTCTGCTACATCCCAGACCGAAGTCTTATAGTAGGCTAGTGTTTGTAGACAGTTTGTACTGTGCAGTGTTCAATCTGGACGAGGTCCCGAGGTTTTTCTACAGGTTGTAGTTTCCTCGTTAAAAAAATCTCTGGTGTCTTGTGTGCTTTACTTTCCGCATTATATTCTCTGATTATATAATTAAAGCAACCACAAGAAGTACGTTATTATAAACCTGATCGTTGTCCTCAATCCATACATTGGATTTACCAAGACCCTGTCTTGCGTTGGACTGATCCTTATGATCCAAACTCAGGTTAACAGATCTGGATATTGATTTTTGAGATCGTCCAGATCTGACCATAAGTGTCACGAGCCCAAACGAAAAGTTGGTTGTATTTCGGTACCCCTTCTTTTTCAGTTAGTGACCAGAAACCCCAAAGCGGTCGTCACAATTTTCATCCTGAGCATTGTTTTGCCAACACATCAAATAATAAGAGTCCAAAATGTAATGACTCGATGTGGGTATCAATAATCTCTGAGCAGTTTTCAACTCTTCCCCCTGTCTCTGGCTCCTAAGGGAAGAGTCGAGAACAAGATCCATGAGAAGAAATGGACTTCTGCTCGAGATCATGCAATTAGATATGTGTCTATTCATACTATTAATATTTAAACTTAAAAGGATCTATGGTGATTAATGAATAAAATCTTATATTGGGACACACTGAATCCTTAAGTTAACGATTACTTGTATTTTGGGTCGATTGAATTTTTTAATCTTATCACGACCAAGATTTGATAGTAACTACGTAAGGTAGATCTTGAATCGTAAACCCTAGAAGTTCCCAACGCATATTCACGAATTAGGTTTCATACTAAGTTTGTGTGAGTATAAAATCTGCATAAGTACTTTATACTCGACA
>JAJJMA010152461.1:0-11198 GCA_023529015.1 Papaver nudicaule
CTTTTCCCAAGTCTAATACATCTTTAATCAAACAGGCGCGTCAGTCTCCTTCTTTGAAAAAGACGCGTCTTCCGACCAAACAACGCCCTTCTTCTTCCAGTAATCCTGTCTTTGTAGACCAGTACGACCGCGCTAGCCAAGTTGTTGGGCCTAATCCTGGTGATGTGATGAAAATCTCTAATTTGAAACCGTTAGTCTTTTCGTTAGACGTGACAGGACCAATCATATGCACACGTCGTCTCATATTTTGGGCTCTTACAGTCCGTCAGCGTCAGGGCAGTTACGTCATGTGACCCCTTATACTTCTGGAAAGATGCTTTCAAGTCCCAGTATGTATTAAATTATAACACGTGGTGCGCATTTATTTCTTACTTTTCTAGAAACGAAGTTCTATTTTATATCCCTTTATGATTTCGCTTCAATATTGCGTTAGAGCTTTGAGAGAGAAATTTTGTATTGGTCCTTCGAGAGCATATTGTTTGAGAATTTGTACAGACTCTCCGGGTGGTGGTGGTCCGTCTGAGGGATCCTTAGGTGATCATAACAACGATCCTTACTTGAAAGCAGACGCGGCTTCATCGTTTTCTGACCAGGTGGGTTATCTTTTCATTTTATTTCTTTCATTTTTAGGCTTCGTACTTAATCAAATTATCATGTAGGAATCGGATATGGGTAAGCGTGTGAACAAAGACGCTGAGAGCGTGGATAATGATAAGCGCCTGCAATCGTTGCGCTTAATGATTCTGCTTCTTACCCATGTTTTCCAAAATTGTCACCCGAGCCGAGATTGGTGTGGCAGAGGATGTAGCTTACGAGCAAGTGTTTGGTTTCTGGGTTCCCACGGAGTATGTGAAATCTTATTTTGAGATTCTGAGGTGTGTCATCGTCACTTTTTTCCTGAGGTTATGGCGTGTATGCTCAGCATGGAGGCGCAGGTGAAAATGGTGAAGGATTTATTGGTAGGTCTTGTTGAAGCGGACCAGAATCCTCCGACAACAAAAGATTTCTCAAGCTGGGACACCATTCTTACCATTGCTGATTTTATGCGCCTCAACGTGTCTTGGCTGGCTGGGATGATGAAGGATGTGAAGGCCATGCATGATCCAAAATTTTCGAAGCTTCCTTTGCGTATCCAAGAGCTTAAAGAAAAGAAAACGCGACTAGATGAGGATGTTGCATCCAAAAGAGCAGAGCAGGAGAGGATAGCCGAGGAGTTTGACGCTGCTACTACTGCTTTGGAAGAGGCGCAGGAGGCTGTTGATCGATTTGGTCGTGATCTTTGTGACATGGAGAGGGAGTATGACGAGCTTACTGGCCAGACTTCCCGATGTTGTATTTGTTTGAACTCTATATTTTTCATTTTCTTCCCCACCCCCCCACCCCCAATTTTTTTTTGTTTTTTGGGGAGGGGAGAGACGTGTTGGGTATTTGTTTGGTTGTTTTATTCTTATTCTTGGATTTGGTGTTGAATTTAATACCCTTTAATTGTTAATGGGGTGAGCTTTATCTATATGGCTTGTTGGTTGTCAGGCATATGTACTATATTTTTAGTGATCTGTGCAGGTATTTCTAAAGTGAAAGTGATGTCATCAACGCGTAACGCGATCACGCAAGATATCCGTGCCCTCCGCTAGGAGAGCTTCGCTATGCGAGTCGTCTTCTTGCATTTTGGGAAGCTGTCTGATGATTCATGTATTGAATTTTCTGAGGTGAACTCGCTGGTAGAAGTGGCAAGGTTGAATGGGTATGAGCCATATGAAGATGTATTAGCGCAACAACGAGAATGCAGGGGCCGACGAGTATTTTCGACCCTTCATATGTATGAGATAAGTCGAGCTTTACGCATTATAGATGCGTCTCTTGGTCGTTCTTTTGTGTTACTTCGCGCGTTTCATTGTAGATAAGCTTTTAGATTTTATGGATGTTTAAGATTTGAGAGAATGCAAATCCTTGGGATCCATGTAATAATTAATGCTACTATTAATGCAGTTTTCTCTATATACATGCTCCACTTATTTTCGTATTTTCCATGTAATTTAGCTCTCTGTGTTTCTTGTTATTTATGTTTTAATGGGTTTCTGCTTGCGTGGTTATTTTATCACCTTAACTTCAACTCCAAGTTTGTTTACACCCTTAGATCTTGATCGAGAGATTGGCCGACTTCAGTCATGGAAGAAGCGGAATTACTGGTTACACATAGGCGAGAAGACTATGAAGGTCTTCAACAGGTTTGGGAAGACCATCATGCTGAATGGGAGGCCGCGTGTGTTGCGGGCCTTGCTCCTGGGGTTCAATTTGGTTCTAACAATGAGGCTGAGCTTCGCCAACGCATGGACATGACACACAGCCGGCGCATTGTCGCCCTCAGTAGCCTTCTCGAGGCTGAGCGCTTTGTCAAGGACATTGATGAGGAGTTGGGTCGATGTCGCCGCGCTCTGGCTGTAGGCATCGTTATGTCATTAGTTTGAATTCCCTTGTTCGTTTCTTTCGTTTGATTCACAGTAGATGTCGTATGGCTCTTTTTCTATGAAATTTAAACAGTAGTTTTGGCACGTGCTTAACATGCCAAGGCGGTCGCTATGTCTTTAATGTTTCCAACCTGATTTATTATTAGTATAAGTAAGACCGTGATATGTAGTCTTTTGAGTAAGTATTAGCTTCCAGGGATGGTTTATGGGTGTTGTCCTTGCCTGCCCTTCCTGGCGCTTTGGCTCGCGCCGACTTAGAAAAAGAATTGCACCGCCTTTACGAGACTTTACAAGAAGTGGAGGTTTCATTCCAGGAGTATGATGAGCAATGTTCAGATCTTCGATCGTCCATTTCTGATCAGCGAGAAACCATAAAATTGTTTCGTCGGTCAAATGCAAGTTTTGATTCATTGAAGAAAGCGCGCCATCGTTGAGACGAATATCTATGAGATTTAACCCAAAAGGAGGACTATGCCCAATATGCCAACGAGACTGTCGAGGTCATAGCAAAACGTGTTGCGAAATGTGAGGCTGATTTAGCTAATTTTAGCGTATTGCCGTCTAGTGCATAGGTGCGGTAGTTGTACGCTTAGTATCTAATGTTCTTTTACCTTTTTGATGTTGTGAACCAAAACTATGCTTGCAATTTTTTGATCATGGTGTGTTTGTGCGATGATATTTTTCCTCCGCGTATGTTCTTTGGCATTTATTATTGACCTTTTTATACTTAGGCAGTGTTTCCAGTGCGCTCCTTTGTTTTACCGTTTTCGGTGCGCTTTATAGGTAGCATCTTCATGGCGCTCCTTCTAGGGTTTTCGGTCCCCTTTATTAAGTCGACTAGCGTTATCAGTGCGCTTTTAGATGTGAAAATATTGCAAGTATTTTTTTGAAAAAATTGGCAGGATACGTTTTCGGTGCATTCCTCCGAGTTTTATAACCAACATTGGCTAGGAAGCGTTTCCATGCACTCCCTTACATACATAGGAAAAATGAAAAGAAACAATAAAATTTCTAGGACGAGCTCCAATTTCTATATTGGGAGGGCCACTCGTTTTACATGTCAAAACTTTTTTAGCTATAATAAAGCTTAATCCGTTTACCATTTATAGGCGTTCCGATTTCCGTCCCATTCATATGGTTGAGATAATAGTTACCACTTTCTAGGACTTTCCTCACAATGTATGGTCCTCGCCAATTGGCAACAAACTTCCCTGCTTTAGCTTTCCTTTAAGCATGTTTCGCGATTTTCAACACAACATCCCCAACTTCGAATTTTCGTGATATCACTTTGTTGTAGTAGCGTGCCTTGGTCTCTGTGTAAGATTCTGCAAACCGTTCCGCTTTAGCCCTTCTTTTCGCTAGCAGGTCTAAATGTGCGATTCTGCTAATATCGTCCGGCTCGTTATGTCTGGCAGCTGCTACTCTGGCGGATGGTATGGCTACCTCGGCCGGCAAAATTGTATCTTCTCCGTATACCAAAGAGTAACGCGACGCTCCCGTGGAACTTCGTTTCGAGATTTGATATGCCCATATCGTTAAAGGGAGTTGTTCGTGCCAACCTCGATGATAATCATGCACAATTTTGGTTAGAATACGCAGTAATGTCTTGTTGGTTGATTCTGCTAGGCCATTACTCTGGGGCTAGTACTCCGTGGACGCGTGTTGTTTTATCTTATATTTCGCCAACAAATCTGCTACCTTTTGGTTGATAAAGGACGTCCCATTGTCCGAGCGTATTATCATTGGTATATTCCTTAATGAATGCGGCAATAGTAACTCCCTCGTAATCACGCAACGACGCGGGTTCCACCCACTTTGTTGAGTATTCTGTGGCAGTTATTATATACTTGTGCCTGCTGGAGGAAGTGGGGTTGATGAGACCAATCAAGTCCAAACCCCATCTATGAAGCGACCACGGCGCCACTACGCTATGCAATTCTTTGTGCGTCGCTAGTATTATGTTTCCATGGAATTGGCACATGGCGCACTTCCGAACATATTAAACCGTATCGGCCTCCATTGTCAGCCAGTAGTATCCCCCTTTGTGGATTTGTAAGAACAACTTCTGTTTCCGTTGATGTTCAGACTCGTGAGATTTCGGCATTACTGTCTGCGCTTCTTCCCAACTTAGACATCTCAAGGCATCGTTACTGAAACTTGTCTGGTCCAACACTCCATCTGTGATAAAGAACTGCACAGCCTTTTTTGTTACCACAAGGCTTCTGCTTCGTTACTCCGTAATTGGCCGCGTCGTAGATAATTAAGGTAGGGTTGCCTCCAATCGAGCTCTTCGACGGTGCAAACTTCTGAGGGCTATGGTGGTGACTGGCACTCGGAGCAACCATTTTGCAGCGCAGCCATCTGAGTCTTCATTTCGGGCCAGTAAAAGCCTTTCCTTTGCAGCCGGAGATATAAGGGGATGACCCTTGAGTGTCCGTCCGCAGGTTTCATAGTGTACTTGAGCCAAGAGCTTCTCCTCTTCTTTATTTTCTACGCACTCGCCAATGCTTCGCCAGTCATTCTGTAGTATAATTGGCCTTTGATGATGATGAAAGACTTCAATATTTTGAACATCATGGTCCTTTATTCCTTAGGCTTCTCGAGTTCCTTCATCACGCCTTCCTCCAATCTTTTTCCTCCTCGAAATTCATTTCTTGTGACCATGTACTGGGAAATTCTTTCCGATGTATCGCGATCGACCCCTCTTCTTTGCCATTCAGGTTTATTTTTGCCGCGAGTTTAGCTAGGCATCAGCATATCGGTTCATGGCTCTCCTCGTATGCCCTAATTCTTCTCGGAGAATCCTAGCTATTTGTGTATGGGCTTCGACGCGATAAGGTGTGAGGTATTCTTCTTTTACATGGAAGTCTCCACTGGCTTGGCTGGTTACTAGTTTAGAATCGCCTTGGACGCGTAGATGGCAAACTTCGAGTTTTTCTGCGAGTTGCAAGCCAATCAAAAATGCCACATACTCGACCACATTATTGCTACAACTGAAGTCTACTTTAAAGGCAAATGAAAGTAATTCCTTCTTAGGAGTTTCAAATACTATCCCATCTCCTCCATACAAGCCGTAGGATGATCCATCAAAATACATATCCCACACGTCTTGTTCACTAGCCTCCGCAACTTCTCCAGGAATATCTTCATGGATGTCTGCTTCATCACTCCCTGGGAACGCAGCTAGCAAGTCTGCGATAGCTTGCCTTCTGATCCCTCTCGGCCTCTGGTAGTGGAGTTCGAACTCGGACAATTGCAAGGACCATCTTGTCGTGCGCCCGGTAAGAATAAGGTCTCTCAGCCAGATAGAACATTGGGTTGGCCGCTGAAATTACGACTGTTTAGTGTGCCAGTAAATATGGCCTCAATTTTTGGGCCGCGTATATAAGGACTAGACAGGCTTGCTCTATCCGCAGGTATCTTGTCTCAGCGTCTTTTGAAACTCGGCTGAAGTAGATCGGGAGAAGTTGATCATTTCCGAAATCTTGAGCGAGGAGAGCTCCTATAGTTTCTGTTGTGTATGCGAGATATAAATGAAGGCGCTCTCCAGGTATGGGCGGTCGTAGGACGCGCAGACTGGTTAGGCATCTTTTTATTTGTTCAAAAGTGCTTTGTTGCGCCTGTCCCCAGTGAAACGAACATCCTTTCTTCCAGAGCGGGATAAAAGCTTCCATCATTTGTGCTAAACCGGGTATGAATCTCCGTACGTAAGATATCTTTCCGAGGAAGCTCTGAAGTTCCTGGACGCCTGTGGGTCTATCCATGCTCAAGATCGCTTGCGCTTTCCCAGGGTCCACTTGGATTCCCTTGTCTGTGACTACGAATCCTAAGAATTTTCTCGATGTGACTCCGAAGGCATATTTCAGAGGATTCATTTTCAATTTGAATCTTCTACAACGTTCAAAAACCGCGCGGAGATGCTCCATGTGGTCCTCATTTTTCTTTGATTTGAATACAATGTCGTCGACATATACTTCTACTTGCCGATGCATTAAATCGTGAAAAATCGAGACCATGGTCCTTTGATAAGTAGACCCCGCGTTCTTTAAACCAAACGGCATTACAACATAATAGAAACACCCAAAGGGTGTTTGGAGTGTTGTTTTATGCGCGTCCGTAGCGGCCATTTTGATTTGATTATAAACACTATATCCATCCATAAACGAAAACATTTGGTGGTTGCTAGTCGCTTCTACCAACATGTCGACATTAGGTACTGGGAACTCATCTTTGGGGCAGGCTCGGTTCGAATCTCTGTAGTCGACACAACTCGGATTTTGCCGTTCTTTTTCATTACTGGGACGATATTTGCGAGCCAGGGCGCGTTCTTGATGGGTTTAATAAATTTTGCTTCTATTAGCCGCTCGATTACCTATTTTATTGCTAGGGCGACGTCCTGGTGGAAGTTGTGGCTTCTCTGCTTTACCGGTCTAGAATGAGGTATCACATTCAGAGAATGAGCAATTAACTCAGTGTCCAACCCGGGCATTTCATTGTATCTGTAGGCGAAGACGTCGTTGAATTCCTTCAATAAGTTCACCATTCTTTCTCGCTCTTCTTTATTCAGAATCCTACTAACTTTGATCAAGCGCTCCTCCTCGTCTCCTATGTTAACTTTCTCCATCTCATCCAAAGAGGGTATCTCCGCAGGCTTCTCTCTCGGTAAATAATCTACGATTACCTCCTATTCTTCCCCCCCGAGATGACGCTGCTTCATTGCTCGCCGCTTCGCACACTTGGTCTGTCGGCGCCACCTCCTCTAACTGCTATAATCTGTACACATGTCCACCGTTCTCAGTAGTGAATCTGTGGAATTGTGGCTCAGGCTCAATCCTTTGCCTTTTCACCTCACTTGGCGCTCCCAATCGCCTTGTACTAAATACCAACACTTTCCTCTGTTCCTCATTTAATCTTTTTGCCTTGATGGGCACGACCAGTCGTGACGGGCTAAAGACGAAAGTCTTTTTTTCTTTTTCCTCCCATTTTGGCAAGGGAATGATGTGACATGAGCCTATTACAGCCGCGTCATTTTGTTCTTTTATTATCATAGAAGACTGCCTCTACCATATATGCTTCTTCTGACCCGAAGGGGTTGTTGGTGGTGGGGATGCGATACTGCTTTCCTCCGATATTTGTTTTTGTTAGGGCATTGTCCGGTCAAACCCACTCGCGTTGGTATCTCAAGCTAGTTGTTAGTTGTAGGTGTCAAAACACAATTCTTGATTTAGCCTACTAGAGTTTGGATTTCGGAATTGGGATATAGACAAAGTAGTAGAGACCTTAAAGACGAAGACTATGAAGACAAGGAAGACATCAATTATTCTTCATCGACAAAAGGTTAGTAGTAGTTATGAGTTTTATGGAAATTCTTCTTTTCTACTTATTCTATCTTTCGAAATAGTCGGCTACTTTAGTAGAGATACTAATAGCGATTGAGATCGTGTTCTTGTCTACATAACCATGTGTTATGTTGGTATTTTTTCCCACGAATACTAAGGTTACAATAATGCATGAGATAGATTCGATACCATCTTTCGATAGCAATGGTTTGCTTGTAAATCACTTGTTGGATATGGGTGAATCTAAAGGAGTACTCTTGAGCAAGAGTCCAGTGGATTATAGCTAAGGGCGTATAACACGTCTAAGTACTGGCCCAGTCCACAACTTCCAGCGGATCCAGTTAAACCCTAATTCTGAGTAACGACGGTTCCCGAACCGGTTCGTGAACAGTGACTCCGGATTTACTCCTGAGTTCCAAAATATCAATTTGTACACGTACATGTACGTGAACCACAGATTCGATGTATTGGGTCGTAATTCAGAAGGACGGTTCCCGAACCGTCCACGTGGATATTCTTCTGGAATTTCACACGGGTTAAACTCTGACTCCTTTATCTCTTAGTTGGACTTGGTTATCACGAATATATCTTCTGTGGTCCATCTAACGAATCTCAATGAGTCAATAAGATAAGGATTATCTCTGGTCTGTTGGATTTCTATCTTGAAGTGTTTTTGAGCTAACAAAACACTTGGAAGATAAATGTTTAATGAATTCCAATTGAGACAAATCTCCGTTTACTTGGTTTGCAAGTTAGGGTTTCCCAAACTTGTGGGACAAGTAACTAGTTGCTTTATTCCTAAGCAACCTATCTTATTGAAGTTTCTCTGTGGAATTGATCGTAAACTCTTTTCACTTAGGTGAAAGCTTGTTGTGGTATAGTCATCCTCTATTAGGTAGCAATTCCTCTGTGGGATTTACCTAACGACTATAAAGACTTCTCTTGAGAGTTGGGAAGCACAAGTATGCGATAACGTACCTCTGTGGTTATTATCAGATTAACCGATAACCTTGGTAACCTGATCACGTTCTTGTCTATTCTACGGTCCTTCTCTTCTGAAATAAGGTCATTCAAGAACTGATACGTTACATACAGGGTTGAAAGGAAGCAACACACGGCTGCAGTCGATGTTGTAAGACCTAGTTAGCTCCGGTTGTATAAGTTTCTTAAGTGATTCTTTTTACAACTGAGGTAGAGACAAGTTGGGCATAGTTTACACGGTTTACTTGTCAGCCCCGCTTGTAAGTAGATTTCCGTATGACTTGGAGCAATCCGAAGGAAATCACTTTGTGTATGTCAAACTGATAGAGGACAGTTCAAACATACAGTTGATAATGGAGGTTACAAAGCCGAAATTATTGACACAAGCCTTTAAGCAACTCCTAGGCCTGTAAAGGACGTCAGCTAGGGTAATCAAGTGCGTGACGATCCGTGGGGGATCTAGACGTAAGGAGTGCGACAGTATCCAGTTCGCTTGGAAGGCTAGAATTGGTCTCTGCTACATCCCAGACCGAAGTCAGATAGTAGGCTAGTGTTTGTAGACAGTTTGTAATGCGCGGTGTTCAATCTGGACGAGGTCCTGAGGTTTTTCTACAGGTCGTAGTTTCCTCGTTAAAAACTCTCTGGAGTCTTGTGTGCTTTACTTTCCGCATTATATTCTCTGATTATATAATTAAAGCAAACACAAGAAGTACGTTATCATCAACCTGATTGTTGTCCCCAATTCATCCAACGGATTTACCAAGACCTTATCTTGTGTCGGACTGATCACTTGTGATCCAAACTCAGGTTAAACATATATGGATATTGATTTTTGAGATCGTCCAGATCTGACCATAAGACTCACGAGCCCAAACAAAAAGTTATTAGTATTTCGGTACCCCTGTTTTTTCAGTTTTTATAAACTGGTGATATGTGGATGCTACCACTCGTTGGTCACGGATCCAGCCCCGTCCTAGTAGTAGATGAAAAGATGTGTGGTCATCTAATACATGAAAAGGTATCGTTGATCTATCGGTCTGAACCATACAGTGAGACATATCACTCATATCGCGTCTTGAGTGTGGCCTCTGAATCCTCTTACAACGGTCTTTCGAGTCAGACGTCATCTTTTGGGATTCCCACCAACTCCAAGTTATGCACCGAGATCAGATTTAACGAGGCTCCCCCATCAACAAATACTCTCCTCAATTGTTGCCTGTTGATAGTTGTCGTGAGGTACAAGTGGCGCAAATGCTCCCCAGGAATGCATATATCACTGTCGTCAAAGGTTATTCCGCCCTTAGATAATACCTGATGTCCTGCTGCTACGGTCGCGATTGCTTGAGACGCTTCTCTTACTTGACTCTCAGTGAAACCGAGGGAATCGAAAAATTGTTGTGCTACGATGGTTTTGGAAAATTGGAAAGCGACTCCACTCATCCCTTCAAAAACTGTCTTCTCGGTGATCACCTCGCAAATCTCTTCTCGGGTGCTTTCCCATGGCGTCCAGTCTTCATCACGCGGATCGTGAGAAATTATCATAACGTTGTGCTTTGGCAGAGGATCTCTATCTTTTGTTTTTCGAGGTCAATTTCTCCTGCCTTTTCCTTCCTCCAAAAAGCTGCTCGTACCCCATGGCAGTCAAGGGTCAGGTAGCTTACTCTCCGATGGAAGTGACAATATCGATCATGAGCTTTATTTATAGTGTTCTGGTCCACAACAACTGGTGGCAGGTTAATTTCTCCGTTAACCGCCCATTGGTTAGCCATATTTCCAATTTTCTCCCTAGTACAAGGTATAGGTGGTGGCGGCGGTCTCTGATTATGAAGTTGCTTGTGGTTCGCCCGCCTTGGTAAGGGTGGCACGGAGCTGGTTGTCTAGCCCCTGAGATTGGCCCACCGTTGGGTGTAAACCCGCTCAATGATTTGACTGAATTGTACCATGTTTGTTCCATCCTCGCCTGCTGAAATATTCCGAGACAGTCAGAGACCCATACTGTGGCCTCCTCCAATATCACAAATGTTTGGAACTGAAAATTTGACAAGGCAAAGAGTAATGTTCCCGTCATCCTACCAATGCATATTTCTACCAGCCTGTGCTCGGTTACATCCTCATTGCATTCGAGCGCATTACTCCAAAATCTCGTGATGAATTTGATCGGTTCCTCGTTAATGCCCATTGAAGTGCGCCCCAACTCGACTGTGGTTATTTTTCTCTTTGCTGAAAAGAATTTCTTTAAAAATAATCGCGCCATTTCCTCCCATGTCGTAATACTTCCCGGTTTTAAGTTATCATACCAAGTATACGCGGTGTCTGACAACGATTTTGAGAACTCCATCATGCATAGATATCCATCCTGAGCATTTTCGTTCATCGCCAAGAGGAAGCGGCTAAGAGGTTCTCGAGCATT
>JAJJMA010152471.1:0-12480 GCA_023529015.1 Papaver nudicaule
ATAAGATTGAGGTAGACAAATCAAGTATTGCAAACATCATTAATAATCATCTAAAAAGAACTTTTATTAATGAAATAAAGTAGTACATGCTGAAAAACTCTAAAAAGCATGAAAAGGCAAACTACTTTTCAGACATAGTTTATATTCCTTAAGCAAAAGTAAGAACAAGTTCTCACAAGGAATCAACTAATCTGATCTACTATGGAAGAACATAAACTAACTATGAAAAACTAGCTTATTCAGCAGATTTGCTCATGGAAGGCTTGTCTTTTGTTTTCTTGGCATCATTGAAAACAATCTTTGTACTATTGAAAACAAGTTTCCTTATTTGTGTTTTCATGAGCATAATCTCAGTCAACACTGCTTCCATCTGGAGACCAAGCAAATCACCGTTTTCCATGTTTCTTTTGTGATGAGGAAACATCTCTCTGCACCATTTGATGACATCATACAAGACATCACCGTTTATCATGTCAGCTTCTTCCAGATTTTGATAGCCATAGGAAAAATCGCAAGCAACTTTGGGCTCTCTTCCTTGGATTTTAGGAGGAGTTACATCTTCATCAACCAGAATTCTCTTTTTCCTACTTCCCGTCATGCTGTGCTTTTCTCAAGATTAGAGTAAGTAAGCAGGTAAACACTTGAATGAATTAATCTTTCAAGTGTTGGGGTATTTATAAGAATAAAATACTAGGAAGGATTGACTCAAATATTACATTCCCAGAGTCCCATCAGGTTGGCATTCTAAGATTTGAGTAGATTTCGAAAACAAAGTATTAGTTTTCGTAAAGAGAAAATGATGCCACCTGGTTGATAAGTGTTGTGTACCTGAGTTTTACGTACGGAAAACACTTTTTACACGGTTCGCGAACTGGTTCGCAAACTGATCAGGTCTGATTATGGACGTAGTGTTTCTGTTGTGTACGTCCCTCAGTAGTTTTTCTCAATGGCAATAGAGTTTTTTGCCAGTGAGTACTGGATAAGTCAGGATGTTAATCCTGTTATAAAGCGTTCCTTATTTCCAGTACAAAAATAAGGAAGCTTGTTTTACACTAGAATTTAGTGTCTTGGTGAGTTCCTTGAGACTCACCATTTTTTCGCCATCCTTTAGGCTTGCTGGATGACGTTCCCTTGAAGTTTTCATAGAAGTTACTGTCGTCATGGTATGACCCATGTGTGGGAGGAACATCTAGACTTTTTCTTTTGGGAATGATTTCGTTTAGCGAAATCATACAACACCTGGTTTAACTCTTCTTGAGTGATTAATCGATCAAGATGAAATTGGTTTCTCAAAGGAGTGGTTGTCCTGTTCGGAGACTTTCTTTATGAGCCTAAAGACGTTCTCTTATCCCACGGTTGATCATTATGTCTCATTTTTTCAGTAATAGTTCTGCCATCTCATGGGTGAAGATTATCTCTTGTAGGCTTTATTTCTAGGGATCCCCCGTGGATTAGGCCTGCAGAGTTCAGACACATTTTTTAGTACAAGGTTTAACGTGTGTTGCAGTTGATCTATCTGCTTGTCCTTCTTCTGACTATTACAATTTCTTTGGTGGTGTCTTTTCTTTTTACAGATTCGATATGTGATTTCATATCTTTTACCACCATTCTTCTTATCACTAATATTATCTGATGAATCAGATAATGTATTCACTACATTCGTGGTGAATGAAGGTTTTGCCTTCTTTTTAATGTCTTTGGCAGATACAATGACTCTTTCTGATGCAAATGTGACTGGTGGAGTGCGCGGATTTTTTACATTGCTTTTGAAGTCTTTTATGATTTACCATGGATCTGGGACAAATCCATAAGTTTCAGGTTTTCTTCTTCAAGAGTTCTGCATCTTTCTTGAGCATTGGCTAAGTGATTTTCTACATCCTTTTTACTGATGAGAATTTTTTGAATCTCCAAATCGTGTTTTTCCGCAACTTGTTGTTCACGATTTTGACTCAGAGTAAGAGCAGTTTCCAAAAAGGAGTTTTTCTCTCTAGAATCTCTGAGTTCTTGAACAACTATTTTCAATTTCGGGAGTTGTTGTTCTAGGAGTCTTGACAGTGAGCATTCACGAGTGAGTGCATCATTGAGATCACTTAGACTTTTAACATATTTTTCTCCTAGAGATATGTATTCCTTTGTCTGTTCAATATTGAGCCTTCTGAGTGAAGGATCGTTATGGGTTACTGCAACTTTCGTGAGTTTACCAGAATTTATTCCGGCATGTTGAGAAACAGGTGGAGTGGATATTTTTGGAGTAGACAATCCAAAGGACTTTGAGTAGTCAAAGCCTGATCCTTTCATTTTGACGTTATTTCACGAACCTCGATAAACACAGACAATTACGTCTTTTATGTGTGCACCGGCTCTGATACCAATTGAAAAAGCAGGGGTACCGAAATACAACCAACTTTTCGTTTGGGCTCGTGAGACTTATGGTCAGATCTGGACGATCTTAAAAATCAATATCCAGATCCGTTAACCAGAGTTTGGATCTCAAAGGATCAGTCCGACAAGACAAGGTCTTGGTAAATCCAATGGATGGATTGAGGGACAACGATTAGGTTATTTAATATTGTACTTCTTGTGTTTTCTTTAATTATATAATCAGATAATATAATGCGGAAAGTAAAGCACATAAGACACCAGAGATGTTTTTAACGAGGAAACTACAACCTGTAGAAAAACCTCGGGACCTCGTCTAGATTGAACACCGCACAGTACAAACTGTCTACAAACACTAGCGTACTATAAGACTTCGGTCTGGGATGTAGCAGAGACCAACTCAATCCCTCCAAGAGAATTGGATATTGTCGCACTCCTTACGTCTCTAGATCCCCCACAGATCGTCATGCATTTGATTCCCCCAGCTGACGTCCTTTACAGGCCTAGGAGTTGCTTTAACCGCTGTTAAAGGCTTGTGTTAATAGTTCCGGCTTTGCAACCTCAATTACCAACTCTATGTTTGAACTGTCCTCTATCAGTTTGACATACACAAAGTGACTTCCTTCGGATTGCTCCAGGTCATACGGAAATCTACTTACAAGCGAGGGCTGACAAGTAAACCGAGTAAAATGTGCCCAACTTGTCTCTACCTCAGTTGTAAACGAAGAATCACTTAAGAAACTTATACAACTGGAGCTAACTAGGTCTTTCGACACCGAGTGTAGCCGTGCGTTGCTTCCTTTCAACCCTGTGTGTAACATATCAGTTTTTGAATGGCCTTATATCTGGAGAGAAAGACCGTAGAATAGACAAGAACGTGATCTGGTTACCAAGGTCACAGGTTACTCCGATTTCAACCACTAAGGTCTCA
Source organism: Papaver nudicaule (assembly GCA_023529015.1). Taxonomy (NCBI): domain Eukaryota; kingdom Viridiplantae; phylum Streptophyta; class Magnoliopsida; order Ranunculales; family Papaveraceae; genus Papaver; species Papaver nudicaule. The sequence goes on from JAJJMA010152471.1 coordinate 3,311, forward strand.
ATCTCCTACCTGCGCTTCTCAACTCTCAAGAGAAGTCTTTATAGTCGTTAAGTAATTCCCAAGATGAACTGCTACCTAATAAAGGATGACTATACCACAACAAGCATTCACCGAAGTGAAAAGAGTTTACAATCAATTCCACAGAGAATCTTCATGTGTGCTTGATGCTTGCGGTTTTCATCCTTAGACACCTCTATTTATAGCACTCAATAAGATAGGTTGCTTAGGAATAAAGCAACTAGTTTCTTGTCCCACAAGTTTAGGAAACCCTAACTTGCAAACCAAGTAAACAGAGATTTATCTCAACTGGAAATCTTTTAACATTTATCTGCCAAGTGTTTTGTTAGCTCAAAAACACTTCAAGATAGAAATCCAACAGACCAGAGATAATCTTTATCTTATTGGCACATTGAGAACCGTTAGATGGACCACAAAAGATATTTCGTGATAACCAAGTCCAACTAAGAGATAAAGGAGTCAGAGTTTAACCCGTGTGAAAATCCCTGAGAATATTCACCTTGGGCGGTTCGCAAACTGTCCATCTGAATCACGACCAAATGCATCGACTCTGAGGTTCACGTACTAGTACGCGTACAAATTGATGTTTTGGAACTCAGGAGAAATTCCGAATCTCAGTTCACCGTACGGTTCGGGAACCGTCATTTTCCAGATTAGGGTCTAACTTGGATCCGCTAGAAGTTCTGGGCTGGGCCAGTACTTAGACGTTTTATACGCCCTCAGCTATAATCCATTGGACTCTTGCTCAAGAGTACTCCTTTAGATTCATCCATATCCAACAAGTGATTTGCAAGCAAACCATTGCAATGGACAAATGGTATCGAATCTATCTCATGCATTCTTGTAAACTTAGTATTCGTGGGAACAAATACCAACATAACTCATGATCATATAGACAAGAACACGATCTCAATCGCTATTAGTATCACTACTAAAGTAGCCGACTCTTTCGAAAGATAGAGTAAGTAAAATAAAAGAATTTCCATAAAAGTCATAACTCCTACTAACCTTTTGCCGATGAAGAATAATTGATGTCTTATTTGTCTTCACAGTCTTCGTCTTCAAGGTCTCTACTACTTAGTCCATATCCCAATTCTGAAATCTAAACTCTAGTAGGCTAAATCAAGAATTGTTTTTTGACACCTAAAACTGACAACCAGCTTGACCTACCAACGCTAGTGGGTTTGACCGGACAATGCCCTAACACTAATTAATCCCCACAATTTTTTTAAAAAAAAATAAAATCCTAATCGCAAGCAATATTAGCACCAGATTACATAAAGGTAAGCATATCAATACTAGATTGAAGAATTTTCAGTTCTGATGAAGATGAAGAAACTTACCCATAGCTTAATTTTAAGGATTCAATATAAATCTGTGAATATATATAGAATCCCCAAACAAACGCACTTGTGTTTTTGAGGTTCGGGAAAGATTGAAGATCACTGCTCTATTGGTTAACAGAGTGAATTCGTCACCATCATCCTCATCAAGAGAAATTAATACAATAATATTAGCAAATGCTTATTATGTAAGTTAGTTTGGGTATTTTAAAAGAATAAATGTTTGTGAATTCATTGTTTTCGTGGGTTATATTGTTGTTTAACGAACTTCTCCCGGACAACATCAATATGTTCAACAAGAAGAATACAAGGTGCATTCATACAACATGAATGGACTATGTATGTTGGGGTTTATGGATGATCATTACCGGACCGTAGTGTTTTCTCCGCTCTTAACAAGGTACTAGATGAATATGAGAAGAATTTTGTTGACTCTTGAAAAACTGCACATGCAGATGTAACTCAACAAGGACTTATCAGATTGAAGCTCTGACTAAATTTCAGGACCCTGCTAAGGGTGATAAATTGTTAAAAATGCAGAGGGAGATGTGTTAGGTATTTCGACTCTCATTACCTGAGGAACCGCAGTACAGTCATTCAAGATGCTAGCGAACACGGAATATTGGATCTTCAAATATTATGATGAACAATAAGTAAACCAAGAACAAAAGATAACAAATAACGAGAAAGCAAAACAAACTCACAAGACAAGAGATTTATATTGGTTCTTCAATAAAACACAGATGATATTGGTTACCTCCACTTTGAGCCGCACCAACTCAAATCCAATATCAACGAAAAATTACAATCGTAGTTCACCCCTTTGTGGGAGTCTTGCAAAATCTAGGTTACACCGTAGCGACTTTGAGACGAACCTTCTCTTGCTCCTAACCGACTTGCTTTCAACCACGACACCCTAGCGTTTTCTCTCAATGACTAGCATAAAAGGTTTCTCTAACTCTCACCCATGTTTCCCAACCCCCTACATACATGGTTATATTGGAATCACGGTTTAGGTCACCCCCTAGGCTTGGAAAACTCAAAACCTTGGAAGAAAAGCTAAACAAACCGACCAAAGAGCTTCTCCAATGGTGGTTGTGTAAATTCCCTATGTGGCACTATGGGAAGACATCCTCTATAACTAGTTTTCCTAAATATAAGGATTAAAAAAGAATCATTCTCCAACCCATATGTATTTTTCCCTTGTTGTAATATAATTTTCAATTTAATTTCTAGATTTTATTAACAAAAAAAAAAAAATATATTTGTATTATATTTAATAAATTAGATTTATTTTAGTTAATAAAAGCTGACGTGGATGAGAAGACATCCTCTAAGTAAACCTCTAGATGTAGAGGTTCACTTAGAGGATGTCTTCCCAAAATTAAGGCATGTCATGCTAATATTAATTGTAGACGTTCGGGTTGGAGAATCATTTTAGCAAAAATGAACATGGATCCTATGTGGATGAAGACTTTTTTCCTCACACACAATCCATTGGAGAAGCTCTAAAAGACACAAAACCAACAAGTCACCGTCCATCCCTTGGGTTACGCTTCTGTGCAGTAAAATGTTGCATAAAGCCCATAAAACAGCGGTCTAAAGCGTAATCCAGGTTTTACACAATTTTACGGACTTTAGACTCCTTTTTCTTGTTGGGCTTGACTTGATATCTTCCTAATCGATCTTCAATGCACAACGAGATGGATTAGACCAAATTTCCCGTTTACAAAACAAGCCTAACAATCGATAGTGCCGTAGCAAGAGGGGAAAGGTTGGAAGTTTAGTGGAGAAAAGTTCTGAGCCTTTGGGTCTGTGCAGTAAAGTGCGGCACAAAGCCCATAAAATAGTGGTCTAAAGCCCAATCTGGGCTTCTACACAATTTTACCAACTCTGGACTTCTGTTGGGCTTGACTTAATGTCCTCCTAATAGATCTTTTAGTTTCAATACACAACAGGATGGGATGAGACCAAATTTTGCCTTTACAAAACAATCGACAGTGTGCTACCAAGAGGGGAAAGTTGGACAGTTTAGTGGAGAAAAGTTCTGATGTGAATGCAGGCATCACAGATGCTCTATAAGCAGGCAAAGGACAACAACAACCAGTGTTGCACCATATGATAGACTTGACGGTGGGGAAAGTATTGGTACGTAGACACGCTGGAGCGAGCCGGAATTATTGTGTGCTCCCCTGAAGGGAAAGGTGTGTAGTTTGGTGATATTTGTTTTACAGACTCTTTTGGTTATAGCGTTTTCTCGTAGGTAGTGGTGCAGTGTTTTCTCCATGATTCTCGAACTCCATATTCTTGCATCACCATACCTCAATACGCAGATTAACAACAGTAGAGAATACACAAAGGCCATCTTTCACAGTCCAATAGTTACAAAAACCTCATATTTTGATTGTTCCAATTCCTCAAATATTCACAAGCAATATTCATCTTTGGGTAGAGTTGCGATTCATCATTTTTCTCGCTGCTGATATCCAAAGAGATTATTGAGTATCTCATATATATCTGACATGTGTTTTGCCTAGATAATGATATGCATCATTTTGTGTACATATGGCTGTTGTCGACACCGAAACTTGATTCACTTTGTTAGTACTCTCAGTCTAATTTTAATTAAGTTCAGGAGAGCAAAACTCAAAACTTCATTTCAGATGTTTACATACATCTAATTTATATCAAGGCGTAGAACATTATTTAAGTTGTACATTAAAATTTTCTTAAGAGTATTAAGGACTTAAAAGTGTCGTTGCCATTCCCACAACAATTTATTTGGTGCAGCTGGTGTTAAGGATAAGGTACAAGTGCGAGTCCTTAGCACAGTTACAAGTCTACAACTGATGCCTAGTCTAGCTCCTAAAGTTACGATTCAGTTTTGTAAACATTTATTGTATAACAAACCCTAAACAATATCTGTAACCCTACTCATGTAAACGTGTATAAATACTCAATGAAACTCCACCTGATTTGTGTGGAAGATTAAATCAAAACTCTCTCTTAAGTTGGTATCACGCCAGCCGATCCAATACCACGCAAATAACCTCTTCCCACCATATCAATGGCAGAAACTTCCACCCTTCACTCAATTCATGTCAACCACCTTATCAGTGTCAAGCTCAATGACACCAATTATCTGCTGTGGAAAACACAGTTTCAACCTCTTTTGAAGGGCTACAAGCTCCAATAATATGTGGATGGTACAGAGAAACCACCACAGACCATACCTAGCACTACAGAAAATCAACCCGCTGCAATCAATCCTGCCTTTACCAAATGGGAGGAACAAGATCAAATCTTGCTAGGATGGCTGTTATCTTCATTGTCAGATGGAGTTTTAGGTCGTGTTACTGGCCTAAATACATCCAGAGAAGTTTGGGTTGCGCTTGAGAAACGTTATGCACCCAAGACCAAGGCGCACAAGATGCATCTCAAGAGACAGTTGCTAAGCCATAAGAAAGGTAACTCCTCAATGCATGAATATTTTGCAAAGTCTAAACAACTCTTTGATGCTCTTGCAGCATCAGGCAATGCTCTCAGTGAAGAAGATATGCAACAATCCATCTTGAGTGGCCTAGATCAGGCCTATGATGCCATTGTGACGTCTCTCAGCACCCTTGAAGACCTTGACATGGACACCTTCTTTGCTCATCTCATAAGCGATGACATGAGACTGGAACAACAGATATCTCTTGTTCAACAGCCTGTTGCCAATGTGGCTATGAGTTCCTCCTCCAGGCCTTTTCAGAGACCAGATCAGAGAAGGAACATGAATCAGCAGAATAACAGGCAACCACCCCAACAGCGATTCAGCAACAACACTCAAGCAAGGCAATCATCTGATCAGGGAGAAGGCCCATGTCAGATTTGTACTCGTCAGAACCATGATACACTTCACTGCTGGTATCGTTTCAAAAAGGACTTTGTACCAAGGAGATATAGGCAGCCAGCTGCTTATATTGTTTTGCCAGGAGGAAATCATGACGCCAATTGGGTGACTGACTCAGGTGCTACTCATCACTTGACACCAGATCTGCAGAATCTCACCATAGCACATGAATATGATGGCACAGAGAATGTGCATGTTGGAAATGGTAATGGCCTGCAAATTGCGCATGTTGGTAATGCATCCTTCTTTCATAATAATAGAGCCTTTACACTCAATAATATCCTTCATGTCCCAAAATAAAAGCAAACTTGCTTTCAGTATCTAAATTTTGCAAAGATAATCATGTCTTTTTTGAGTTTCACTCATCTTTCTTTGTTGTAAAGGACCTCCACACGGGGATGCTGCTGCTGCGAGGCAGGAATAAGAATGGGCTCTACATATTTGACGATGTTCGAGAGATACATCACTCCAAACCAGCCACATATGTGTCAGAAACAATCCCAATTTGGCACCAGCGTCTAGGTCATCCAATGCTTCGAACTGTCTTCAAAGTCATCAAAAGCTTTTCCCTTCCAGCACAATAAGAAGTTCGACTACTGTCACTCTTGTCACATTAGCAAGAGCAAGAAACTTCCTTTTTCCCTTAGTAGTACTGTTATTGACAAGCCTTTGAGCTTGATTGTTTCTGATGTTTGGGTTTCTCCAGCTCTATCAAACAATGGTTTTCGTTATTACATTCTTTTTCTTGATGTCTTTTCACATTACACATGGATATATCAACTTGCTCGTAAGTCAGATGCCTACCCAACCTTTGTTCAATTCAAAAAGCTCGTCGAAAATCAAACAGATCAAAAGATTAAAGTTTTTCAGTCAGATAACGGTGGTGAATATCAGAAGTTCACCTCCTTTCTCAATGAGTCAGGCATAATCCATAGGTTTTCATGTCCTCACACTTCAGCACAAAATGGCTTAGCTGAACGTCATATTAGACATATAACAGAATCATGTCTAGCTCTCTTATTTCAAGCCTCAATGCCTAAGTCTTTTTGGTCAGAAGCCTTTCAAACAGCATGTTATTTGATTAATCGCCTTCCTTCTTCTCAAATGGAAGCAAAAACTCATTTGGAACTTCTGTTTAACAAGACACCAGACTATAGTTTCTTGAAGTTGTTTGGTTGTTTGTGCTACCCTTGCCTTCGACCTTATGCAACTAATAAGCTAGAACCAAGATCGTTACCATGTGTGTTGGTAGGCTACAGCAGTGCCCACAAAGGTTATATATGCCTTCATTTACCTACAAACAGAATATATATCTCTCGGCACGTCAAGTTTGAAGAAGCAAGCTTCCCATTCTCTGCCACGCAACAGGTACGGTCCATTAAACCCACTGAAAAATCTCCTTCGACTAAGCTTTTATCCTCATCAACATTTTCTAGACCTCAACTGACAGTTGTGCAACCAAATCAAACCCTTGAGCATACAATTGAGCATATACCCCAAGCATCATCTTCAATTGCTCCAACTGAATCTACACTGCAATCTGATGCCGGCACAGAACCAATTGCTATTCCTGAATCTGCTGTACCAACAACAACTACATCAACTTCTGAGGTCACCGGAACAGTTCCATTACCAACATCACAACAACCAGCTATAGTGGCGCAACATCCAATGCGAACACGAGCTAAAGATGACATCAGTAAACCACTGAAAAAGATGAGTTTGTTGGCTACTAAACATCCATTGGATGATGATGAGTTTATGGAACCAGCTAATTACACTGAAGCTTCGAAAAATCCAAAGTGGAGGCCACCAATGGATTCAGAGATTACTGCACATATGCGCAATGGTACTTGGACTTTGGTTCCTTATGTTAAAGGTATGAATGTAATAGGTTGCAAATGGGTTTTCAGGGTAAAACAAAAATCTGATGGAAAGATGGATAGGCGAAAAGCACGTCTGGAGGCTAAGGGCTTCAATCAACGTGAAGGTGAAGATTTTGGTGAAACTTTCTCACCAGTTATAAAGCCTTGCACAATACGGCTAGTTCTCTCCATTGCTGCTTCTCAAAACTGGAATATCAAACAATTGGATGTTCAAAATGCGTTTCTTCATGGTGAGCTGGAAGAAGAAGTCTATATGAAACAGCCGGCTGGATATGTGGATGAGAACTATCCAACACATGTATGCAAACTCAACAAGTCGATCTACGGCCTAAAACAAGCTCCTCGTACCTGGTACTCTAAGCTCAGTTCTTATCTTTTGGAATTGGGTTTTAAAGGTTCAGTTGCAGATAGCTCATTGTTTGTCAAACAGTCAAATGAAGGAGTAACATATGTCTTGGTGTACGTAGATGATATTATTGTCACTGGTTCTAATTCATCTCTTATAACAACACTAATCAGTGATTTGAGTGCGATTTGCAGTTCGTGATGTGGGAGACCTTAACTATTTTCTGGGTATTTCAGTCATAAGACAAGGAAGCTCAATTATTCTCAGTCAAAGAAAATACATTACTGATCAACTCCGACGAACTAAAATGGATGGAGCTAAACCAGTGTGTACTCCACTTGCAGCTAATGTCAAGATTCAGAGAGTTGGAAGTAAAAAGTTTGAAGATCCAACTCTTTATAGAAGTGTAGTTGGTGCGCTACAATATCTCCATTTAACACGGCCTGATATAGCAGTGGCAGTCAACAAGGTATGTCAATATATACACGAACCATATGAAGAACATTGGGAACTGGTGAAGCGGATCTTGAGATATCTAAAGCATACAGTGCACTATGGCCTAACTATTAAGGGTTCATCAGATAAGTCACTTCATGCTTATTCAGACTCTGATTGGGCAGGAAATTTGGATGACAGAAAGTCAACGAGTGGCTATTGTATCTACTATGGGGGCAATCTCATTTCATGGAGTGCGAGGAAACAGAGGACTGTATCAAAATCTAGTACAAAGGCGGAATATCGAGGTATTGCAATTGCCACTTCAGAATTGATTTGGATTCAGTCTTTGCTCAAGGAACTAGGGATTACTGTCTCATCTCCTAATCTGTGGTGTGATAATCTTGGTGCAAAGTATTTGACGGTTAATCCTGTTTTTCATGCACGTACAAAACATATAGAGATCGATTATCATTTTGTGCGTGAAAGAGTGGCTGATAAGAGGCTAAATGTGCAGTTCATTTCCACAAATGATCAACTTGCAGACATTTTTACCAAAGGTTTGTCATCTGTCAGGTTTGCTTATCTACGAGACAAGTTGAACATTCGCAACTCATGTACAACTTGAGGCGGAATGTTAAGGATAAGCTACAAGTGCGAGTCTTTAGCACAGTTACAAGTCTACTACTGATGCCTAGTCTAGCTCCTAAAGTTACGATTCAGTTTTGTAAACATTTATTGTATTACAAACCCTAAACAATATCTGTAACCCTACTCATGTAAACGTGTATAAATACTCAATGAAACTCCACCTGATTTGTGTGGAAGATTAAATCAAAACTCTCTCTTAAGTGCTGGTTCGCGACTCGGAAAGTGGCAGTTGGCCACTTATCTGCTCATGGAATGTAATTTTTTTTTCGGCTATCCGTAAGATGGTGTACATTCAGTAGCAGAGACGATAATGTTGTTAGTGTCACAATTGCTTCAAATTCTAGTCTCAATCTACTTTGTCATATTTTTGTGACAAATAGGGGGAGAATACATATGGTTCTTATTCTTGTGGTTGTTTGCATTACTGGTGCATAACCTAGGGGGAGAACATCATATGATTACTTGTTGTGCTTTTCTTAAAGTATCAAGTAAGGGGGAGTAATTATAAGCTGAGATCGAGCTTCATATCAAGAATGAGTAGAATCACTTTAGAAGTTCTGATACACCAACTTCAAAGTTTGCTCAGATTCTTACTC